>JANHFM010005904.1:25472-42303 GCA_032468115.1 Grayia smithii | reverse complement strand
CAGGAAAGTTATGGCATAAAACTCAAGACTTCCATTGGCTTGTGAAGTTTGTTTTCAGGAAAAAAGCAGATTTTCGTAATTCTTTTGGTAGGCAGAACATAATTGCTTGGGAGATTAGCAGAATGTAAAAATCTGTGTGCACTTTGCTGTTAAAATCTTCAGCGATCCCTCTGTTCGTGATCCTCTTAGCCCGCAAACAGAGAGGAGCTGGAATTTCCTGAAAAGATCGGCGTGATAACCGTGAGGAGAACAGGAAGTTCCATGCACGTGAGGAAAATAGGATAATCGAGGGAAGCTCTTGGCACCGTAGCACTTCCTTTCTGGGAGATTCTTTTGCAGTTGGTGGCCACAAAGAATTCAATAGATCTTGTTTCTATGCTGGCCTGAAAAATAATCTGGTAAATTGATTTTTATGGCCAAGAGAAGAACTGAGGCAGCCTGGGATTCCAACGAAAACATCTTTAGAACGGTTTCTGTGCCCTCCCTCTGCCTCCAGAGTGGCCCTCCTTCCTAGCAGGTCAACTTCCAAAACCAATCATTCTCCCTTTCTGTTAGCCTAAGATGTATATTCCTTTTTGGAATTAGCACAGCAGTAAATTTAACACCCACATCTGTCTCAGTTACTGCAGTGGTTAGCCTGTTAAACTTTTACCCTTCCCAGGTTTGTCAAAATAGGTTGAGGTGCAATTACTTTGAGGGTAGTTGGGCCAGCCAAGCCAAACAGCAGTGGTGGTGGGCTTATGCCCCCTCCCCCACCCCCGTAGACGGCCTCTGGCCTATAGGTAGGGAGGGGAGATGCGCTACTTGGGGATCCCCAGAGCCTTCTTCCAGTTGGATCCCGTTCTTCTGATGGCCCTTGGGGCAGGCAAGCAGCCATTCACAGCCCTTACTGGGAGGGCCAATTTGGAGAAGATTAGCGGAGAGAGTTGCAGTCTTGGAGGGTGGAGCAACTTGGGTTTCTCCAGGCTGGGACTCCCTCTGCTGGGTGAATTCTGACCGGGCTCACCAGATCAGCTTTTATCCACCAAATTGCTTTTTCAGCTTCCTAAAAAACTACAGTTTGCTCTTTTCCTGCTGCTACAAAACAACAAACAACCAAAACAATTGTGCATCAAACACTGTAGAGAAATCTGTTTTGTCAGGAAATGAAAAAATTTATTTGGAAAACTGCAAATTCCTAAACAGAGTTGTATTTTAAACTGAAAAGTCCACGGTCCAAGACCTTTACGGGGATAAGAGATTCTTATAAAATCTGTAACTTGGAAAAAAAAAATTAAACCAGCGTTTTTGTTTTAAATCCTATTTGACAAACTGAAATTAGAAATAATTTGCATAGCTTTAAACTCATTTCTTCTTCCTCCTTACGTGCCCAGAGACACACGTGCTGTTAATGCAAATTATGAGAATACCTTGTCATGGTGCTAAAATGGGACAATGTCAATGGAAAGTCTAATTTCTCATCCAACCCCTCCTGATAACACTAATTGTGAGTGTGTGAAGAGTGTGTGCACACATGCAGAAGCAGTTTCTACTTGGGGCAAAAATCAGAAGTCAGGGATGCAAGACAGACAGCAAGTGCCCCTCAAAGCAGAGCACTGGCACACTGCTCGTCTGCAAATGGCTTATGGTAGCCACAGCTGCCACCAGACACCCCCACTTTGCAAACCCCTCAGGCACTGCGATCTCCGCACATCTGCACTCGTTTAGTCTGGTCTGGCTTCTCCCGGGTTGGCACAAAAACATTTTTATATGATAACCTTGGTCAGCTCTGAGTTGCGTCTTGTAGGACAGCATCAACCCAAAATTGCAAGTCTAGAATTTACGCATCACATCTGTCCCTGAGGTGAGTGAGGAGCTGGCGAGGGTTGGCGAGCAGACATCGTAGCCCAGCTTCTTCATGTCCTTGGTCACCACGTTGAAGGAAACGGTAACGAAGCCTTGCGAGCGAACTCTGGTCACTGAAAAGGAGCAAATGGAGGCTTAGCAAGGTTTTTACAAAGCAACCCCATTACTAGTGAAACGGATCTGACCTGTTTGGGGCTCTGTGGTTAATAGGGCAGCCCCATAAGCTGGCATGGAGCACAAATGCATGGCGTTCTTCTTAAGGCTTGGAATTTGGCAGCTGAGTTCCCTTGCTTTCTGCTCATCCTAAACTGCTTGGTGGCTGGCAGCCCCTGACAGAAGTAGGAACAGCCTCAACCGGAAGTAAGCTCTGATTTTTGGCAATATTTGGGCACACATTCCTCCCTCTGGATCCAAAGGCATCTTTGCCCTTCAGAACACGCCAGGCATAAACACAGAGCACTTCCAAGTACCTACCTTCACGGCCTTCGCCCTGGGCTACCACCTTGGGGTCAGTGAATTCTGGATATCTGCCCGTCAGCCAGCTGGGAGAAAGACAAAAGGGAAGGCTGAGTCAAGTCACTCACCTAGGGCTTATTCAACCAAAGTCTGGAGAACTTCATGCCAACAAGTGCCTATTCAGCTCCCAGCTCCCTCCGTCCTGGAATGTCTTCTCCCCAATATATATGTAAATCACCACATTCACCACCAAAGTGAATATTCATTAATCCTGTTTCACTGGCGATTTTCCCTGAAAAAGTGCAAGGGACGGAACAAGGGGAGTGAACGATGCAGGAGCCCAGCAACCAACCAACCGACCTTTGCTTCAGTAGGCAAAAATATCTCGTTCTCAAAATAAAACAATTCCTAAAAAAAAAAAATTGACAAAAGATGCAGCCACCTTCTTAACTTTTGCAGTCTGGAGGTTGATTCTGGAACGAACATCGGGAGGATCCTCTGATGCCTGAAAACAGAATTTGGGCAATTAAAACAGCGAGAGATTTGCTCAGTGGAAATAATGAACCCCGAATCTGTTCCTTCCCATGCCAAACTCACTTCTGCCCTCTATGCCAGGCAGGAAAACAAAATCACTAATAAGGTGACTAATAAGGTTTGCTTCCCTGAGTTTCTGGTGCTCCAAAGAATCAAATTCTCTTAGCTAAATTACATTCTAAAGAAGGATGAGGCTACTTTCATGTGCCAGATTTGCACTGAGAGCTGGAACAAGTAAGGAAGGCCAGTCAGGGTTGTGATGATCTCACCTGCCAGGTATAAAAGGGACATGGACGGCTCCGTATCCCCGGACCACATCATTCCCAAAAAGATCAGGGCCATACACGCTGATGACGATCTGTGGCCCTACAAGAACAGAAAGGACCACAATCGCAGGTGACTTTGGCCTGTCCCACCTCTCAGAAGGAGTCCCCAGGGCCAGAAGGTGACGGGAAACCCCCTCTCCCTTCCCCAGGTCCTTCCCACCTACAGCCAAAGGGGTTGGTGCTTTTGAAGGTGACATCGATGGGGAAGTTCCAGACCAGGTTCTGCTGGACGTTCCGGCTCTTGGACGTGATCTGTGAGATGCCTTCTTCCAGGCCCTACGGGAAAGCCAAGGAGACAAAGCTGGAACCATCTTGGGAGGCTCCCAGATCTGGCACAAACGCAGAGGTTGAGCAGGGGATTGGACTAGAAGAGTTCCAGGACCCTCCCTACTCTAATATTCTATGTTCTAGAATAGAATAGAATAGAATTCTTTATTGGCCAAGTGTGATTGGACACACAAGGAATTTGTCTTGGTGCATACTCTACGGGGGGGGGGGCTCATCTCCCCTTTCCTGCCTGGAGTCAGAAGGGATGTGGACACTCCATGCCACAGAAGGTGAAACCCTCGTTTTAGCTCGTCCTCTTGCGGCCAAGAGTGACAAGCGGGACCCCTTCCCTTGGTTTTTTTTTTTTAACCCCTTGTGCATTTCTTATTTGCAAGGAGGGGGCTTCAGGCAGCAAAGGGCTCGCTCTCTGGGGTGGGGGTGTAGCGGTCCCTGCAAGCGGAATCCCTTCC
Organism: Grayia smithii; assembly: GCA_032468115.1. NCBI lineage: Eukaryota > Metazoa > Chordata > Lepidosauria > Squamata > Grayiidae > Grayia > Grayia smithii. The sequence goes on along the minus strand of JANHFM010005904.1, from coordinate 38,405 downwards.
CCACAGCTAACCTTGGGGAGACCCACCGTAGTCGGAGCCCAGTCGGGGCCGTACACGAAGCAGTACTTGCAGTAGAGCTCGTCAAATTCTGGAAACTGCAAAGAGGAGGAAATCGGGGCTTTAAATCTGGCCGGAGATCCAACCTTCCACTGTACCTACCAAACCACGCGTGGAAAGGACTCGCTTCTTCCAGCAGCTGAAATAAATAAAGAGAAAACTCCCCCTTTCCCAGAAGGGTCTCCCTCTCTCCAAGTGCTTCCTTTCATTGAGGGGGCTGAAGCAAGGGGGGACGGGGGGGGGGTGTCTCTTTGCAGCAATGGCAGCCGGAGCTGTTCAGACCTCAGGAGTGCAGAATGGGCACCTTCCCCAACTGGGCGCCCTCTGCAGCACCTCCTCCCCAAAGGTAGACTGGGGGAGCGATGGTGCAAAGGATTCAGAGCGCAGGAGAACATCGCGCCTCACGAGCAACGCCGCTGCTCCTACCCTACCCCTCCTCCATCTCCTTGCAGCTGCAAACTGCACCCGCGCCATAAAAGCTGCACCGCCTCCGATGGGTTTCCCTAAGTGCAAAAAGGGGGACCCGAGACTCGGAAACCGGGAGGGGTGTCCTGTTTCTGCAGAACACCGGATTCGCCAGTTCATTCACGCCCCCCCCCCCATTGGACTTGGAATGTGCCACCACATTGGCGGCGCCCGGGCGGGAGATACCAAATCGCCTTCCGGAGGGGGGGGCGAAAGCAAAAGAACCCCGCCGGCTCGTCTCGCAGTTCGGGGAGCAGCTGGACGAAGCCGGCCCGCTGACCCACCTGCGCGCTCTCGATCTGCCCGCTGACCATGAGGAGGAAGACGGTGGGGTTGGCGGTAGAGGCGGCCGCCATCGGGCCTCGCGGAGCTGCAGGAAGAGGCCCGTCGCTAAGGGCGCGTCCTCCGCCCTCCCTGGCAACGGCGGACGGCGAGCCCCTGGGGACAATTTTCGCCTTTGCGCGAAAGGGCTCGAATTCTTCGCCGGGAGATCCACGCTGTTTAGGCGCTCGTGCCGTGCTGTGCCCACGCGGGAGCCTTCCCGACAATCCAGGCGGTCTGGATTTAGCCCCCATTCATTTGCCCGGACACTTTGGAAGCAAACATTCCCCCTCCCCTTCACGATCACACTCCCCTCTCCGGGGGTCAAGCAGGCAGCTTGAAGCAAAGCTGCCTCTTAAAACTGGGGTCTCCAACCGTGGCGACTTCAAGCCTTGCGGACTTCGACCTTAAGCTGGCTGGGGAGTTGGAAGTCCGCTAGTCTTAAAAGTCGCCAAGGTTGGAGATCTCTGCTTTAAAGCATCATTCTAGCATTTTATTCGCAGGGGGTAGTATTTTGAGAAAGGTAGCAACGTTACACGCCTCTTGTAGAAACACCTCCTCTTAAACAGAAGAAGTGACCGGGATTTGCATATTAAAGTCGAAAGGCTTTGGAAGAAAAAGGCAACTATAACATCAACAGTAATCAGGAGTTTTGGGCATCGTACAAAAGAGATTCACTCAACGTTTGGAGGTGTTGAATTTACTAAATTTGACACTGCAGCTTTGCAAAAACAACCAAAAAACTCCCCTCGTGGATTGAGACTTCAACATGCTATGTTTAGGTACTATATACTTCCCTGATTCTGAGCTGGCTGTTTGAACCAAATGGCCAGAAAATACCAAGTCTGAAGACTGGTATTTATTGGATGAAAAGATGAAATAACAACCACAAAAAGAAGACTTTCTCTCAGCTTAAATGCTCTAGTTTTGTTAGCATTTTTAGTATTTTTATTGCAAGGAGCTTCTCTAAGCAAGGCTGGGTTTCTGCCACCACTAGATGTCCCTGTTCAATTATCTAATTCAATTATGACATGATTTGCAATTTCTTTTGATTGTTGTGAACTGCCCAGAGTGGTGTGGGGTGGTGGACAATTTTAATCTTTCTTCATCATCACCTTATCTCTAAAGTGGTTTCCCAGTTGTTTACTTTCTTAATGCACTGGATAACCTCCAGTCCAGTGTAAGATGGGCAGCAATGTAAATCTGCTCAACAAATAATAAACAAACAGCCAGCCAACCCTTGGGTGGAGACAGCGGGAGCTGTCCTGCAGCCTAGTTTTTCAGGGCAGAAAGTGTGTGTGTGGGGGGGGGGCGGGGGTAGGGTTAGGAAATGCTACTGACTCTGTGTGTGTCTGTGTTTTGCTCAACCTCAAAACGTCTTGCGAACTGAGGGATATGGAGATCTTTGATTTTGTTGCTATGGCTTTCTTGTTTTGTTTTGGTACATGTGTAAACTCTGCTTTGTGGTTTTGTCCCTGCTTCGTTTATTCTTGTCTGTTGGAAAGCCAGTCTGAGGGCAATGCAGGAATTATTCTGGATAAGAAAAATCTCCTTTGGCCGCCAGTGCTAACCTGCCTTTGGAGGGTTCTGGCCGGGGTCTTCTGCCACAGAGCCTGAGCAGAGACAGACCCCAACTCTCAGTCCTCCTGGCCTCCCTGCTTGATGGGGAGAAGCAGCAGCAGCAGCAGCTGGCAGAACTTCTAATTGCTGCGTCTCTGGCTCTGATCTTCTGCTAGTCTGTTCCGCTCTCTCAAGAGCGACTTACAGAGGAGCTGGGAAAGAACCAGCCTCTTGCTTGATGGCCTCCTAGATGAACTATTCTGGGTCTCTTGTTGGTCTGTCTCCCTTGAGTTCCCAGGCCCTGCTCTGTGTCTCATCCTTAATTGGCAGCCTGGGAGACAGTGAACCATTGAGAAAACCTCACCCTTTTGACCGTCACTTCATTCAAATGCCAGTAGATCATCTTTTGAAGCTGCAGCGGCTTTGCTCCACCAAGAACTCGCCTGTTGTCTTGCCAGGTGCATGATGGTGTGTGTGTGTGTGTGTGTGTGTGTGTGTGTGTGTGAATTCTGCCAAGCCCAAAGCTCCTAGATCTGTGTTGGAGAACTTATGGCACGCGTGCCGGAAGTGGCACGCGAGCCCTCACCAAACTTACCTCCTCCTGTGCCATTCTGCTCAGGAAATGTGCAGTCTGGGCATGTGCAGATGGCGCGGTTGTGTGTGTGCTGCAGGGGGTGCACTTGTGACTGCTGTGCATGCGCAGTGGCTGCATTGTGCATGCATTTCAGGGGCATGCGTGCAACTGCTCTGCGCATGCGCAGATGATGCAATTGTGTGCTCTGCACATGCGCAGTGGCCGGGTTGCGCACACACATCCAGGCTCGGTGGCACACAAACCTGAGAAGATTCGCCATGACTGTCCTAGACTCTTCCTTGCCGTGTCAGCTTTCTTGCTTTCGGTCCAGCAAAGCAGGGCTGAAGCCGCAGTCATGTCTGCCCACTGAGAATCCTGGCCTCTTCGCTCATTACTCCCCAATTCTGGTCCCAGCTGCGGAAGCCACTTCGCATGTGGAAGCTTCCAAAAGATGAAAGGTTTGCATTAAAGCAGCTTTGGGGAATTTTGGCTGAAACCTGTGTGGCCTTGGGGGCAATGGGAACGGGTTGAAACCCCCCCTCCCCCAGTGCACCTTTCTGTTGCTCCCAGGACTGTTGGTCACAAATGGTCACACCAGATCCAGGTTTTTGCTCTCACTTTTGTTTTGGGTGTATTTTATTTAGGTGACCTAGTCCTATCTGCTCTCCCAGAGCCCATCCTCTCCCAAATTCAGACCCGGGAATGGAAGCAGGTATTTTCCATAGGTAAGAGAACTTGTGAGTTTCATCACACTCAATTATACCTTGCAGTGGCTGAGGACACCTGGGGGATTACTGGCCAAGTGATGTGTGTGTCGGAGCAGCACTGCTAATGACTGCAAAACCTTGAAATCCCTTACATCTGGCTTCACCAAGCAGGCCTAAGAGTTTAGGTCTTCAGCACCAGCCAAGGGCTTCTCACCTATTCACCGTCTTATTATTCAGTCCACGATCCAAATGGGACTTTGGTCTCTTGGAGGGCAGCCCAGTCTATCGAACAGACCCTTGGCTTCACCATCGGTAGGACAGGGGCATCCAAGCCTGAGTGTGTGTGTGTGTGGGGGGGGGGGCTGGGGGTGTGTGGATTCCTGGTGTTGCAGCACCTCAATTGCTTTTGTGCAGTAGTGACGTTCTGGTGGCAAACGAGTTAGCTTTGCTGGAGAACCTCAAACGAATCCTTCCTGGGGATTTAGTTCTCCCTGGTTGTAATCAGCAATCAAATTTCAGATCCCTCCTACACCCCCTTCGCCTTTGTGACGGCAGAGGGTTTCTTTGCCAAGGCTGAAAACATGATTTCCTCCTATTTCTCTTCTCCCTGTTTGTGCGCAATGTTGTCTTGTACAAGAAGCATAAATCAAAGCCGCTTCTGGAAGAAAGCAAGTATATAAATCCTAATTCTTTAAACAGGGAGGAAAAAGAAAAGACAAGGAGTGGCCTCTTGGTTGGCGTCTGCATTTCTGTCCCTCTTCAGCACAGCTGGCTCTGAAAGGTGCTTTGAGTACCTGTCCTCCTGTGTTAATAAATGACTCACTCCAGCATCAAAGAAAGTGGTTTGACAGTCACTCCATTAACCCTCTCAATCCTGCCAGCCAGGAGGAGCGGCTCTGAAACTCAGCTTGAGCATGGGGCCTCCATTGAGATGGTCACCACTTGGCCCTTTGGCCACATTTGGAGTCTTCCTTGGGTCAGGGTTTACCACCCTTGACCTGAAAAATCAAGAGAAGGATGATCTCTGCTTCTTGGTCAACAGGTAGGTCAAGCCGCCTCCTGAGAGACTGGTGGTCTCCCTTGGGCAATTGGTTGGGCAAGTGGTCCTCTGTGATGACAGCCACCAACTTGGCTGGTCTCAAAAAAAGGTTGGACTAATACATGAAAGTCTTGGGGATCAACCACTCAGCCTTGATGGTGGGAAGACTGCCTTGAAGGCCATGTGGCAAGAGAGTGGTGGGCTTCCTTGGGCAGTTCAATGGCCTCCACAAGAATGAAGTGATGGACAAGATGGGCCCAGAATCTGATCCAGTTTAGATTCTTAGCTTCTTTATTTCCTTTCTGGAGTTGGCGATTATCGTAAGAGATGGCTGAGTTGCAGAAAGCTGCTGTATCTTTGCATGGATTGTAATGATGAGCCACTGGTATCCGTCTCACCTGAAATAATGGATTGCTTAATGCTTAGAGAGGACAAGTCTAATTTTATTGACTTGAAATTCTCTCTCTGCATCCCTCTTTGCTTAAAGACACACTCCTGCCCCTGAACAACTGTGGATGCAGTCCTCATTCAGTAAAAAATCAAATTTAATCTCTCATTGTTGGAAGATGTTGGAAGTGGCATAAAGGCTAATAATCTTCCTCAATATTTGTACAGGCTCTTGGGGATAAATAATTCAATTGACATTCTCCATTAAATCTGACTTCAGAAAGCTTTTATGCCAGGATACAGTAGATCATAATGGCTCTTATTCTTTAAGTTTTCCTCCTTCCTCTCTTCCTTCCTCCCATTCTTTTCCCTTCCTTCCTTCCTTCCCTCCCTATCCCCCTACCCCCTCCCTCTTGCAGCTCTTCCTGCAAACCTTCAGAGAATCTTAATGGTATCCAATAAGTATGGAAAATAGATTATTTGCTGCAGTCAAATAAACCTGCTTCCACTATATTTATACCACTGGCCCAAACAAACACCAAGTTATATTTGGAGAGAACTTCTTTTTTGAGCTGTTGGTTTGTTAAAAAAAAAGATCAAGCCACATGACTTCCCTGTTTTTGTGTGTGCATATTGGTTTGAATCCTTGGGAAACGGATTGGGGTCAGAAGTGATTAGACTGAAGTTTGTTTTCCTTCTCCTCCCTGTGTTTCTCTCAATGTGGCTCGGACCCCTGAGGATACACACACAAGGAAAGACCAGCTCTGGGAGGTCATTTCCCACATTAATCTTGGAGAAAAAGCATCTGGCAAGGCCTCCCCTGCCTCCCTCCAGGGAATATATATGTCCTGAGAGGAGAAAGAGGCCTACTTTAGTCATGCAAGAACCAAACTGGCTTCTTGAGATCAGCCCATCCAGCCTTCATGAAAACTAGTTTGGCCAACAGATTGGGCAGGTCCAGGAGAAAAGAACCACATTTGCTTCCTCCCAGAAGTTGTCCAATGTGCAATAGCTTCCCTCCAGAAGTTGCTGGTGTTCCATCACTGGAAGCTTTCACGGAGAGATTGAACAGCCATTTGTTGGGAATAGTGTAGGATCTCCTGCTTGAGCAAGAGGTTGGACTAGAAGATCTCCAGTATCCCTCCCAACTCTGTTATTCTGTTGGGATGCAGGGACTGGAGACTAAAACATATGAAGAACGGTTACAGGAACTGGGCTTGGCCAGTCTAGTGAAGAGAAGGACCAGGGGAGACAGCCTAGCAGTCTTCCAATATTTGAGGGGCTGCCACAGAGAGGAGGAAGGGGATCAAGCTATTTCCCAAAGCACCCGAAGGCCAGACAAGGAAGAATGGATGGAAACTGGACAAGGAGAGATTCAACCTGGAAATAAGGAGGAATTTTCTGACAGTGAGATCAATCAACCAATGGATCAGAAGTTGCCTTCGGAATTTGTGGGAGATTCATCCCTGGAAGCTCTCAAGAAGAGACTGGATTGCCAGCTGTCAGAAATGGTGTAGGGTCTCCTGATTTGGTTAGGGGCTGGACTAGATGACCTACAAGGTCCCTTCCAACTCTGTTAATCTATTAATTTCATCTGTTGCTTGAACCCGGGCCCACCGGATGCTTTGAGGAGCTCACTTTGTCCACTACTTTGAAAGACTCCAGAAGCAATCCAAGGCTGTAATGCTGGATCCCACAACCACCATTGGGGGTGGAGAAGAATCTGGATAGAATCCCAGAGTTTGTGTTGAAATACTGTCAGGGGCCACTCTGAATTGGAGATGACGGGATGCCAGCCCAGCCCCCCATTGCTTGCCATTTTCACCATTGGCCTTTCACCATTGGTGTCCCACCCAGAGACCTCCCTTTAAATTTGTCCCCCAACACCAGCATTTTAAATCAGCTCCAGAAACAGGTATTGGGGCTACCAGCAGGGGACCCTTCCACAGTTGCTTTTCCTCCATGCCAGGTGAAAAATTGGAATGTTTCTTTACTTGTCCCATCATGGTTACTTTTGTGGTCTACAAACAACAAGCCAACCTCCGGCTGATCGGAGATCTTTAGGGTTTCATTCCCTGAGTGCCGCAAACAAAATTGAAACTTTTAAATAATTTACTATTTATTTGGTTTTTTTTTCTTTTCCTGCTGACTTTGGAAATCTCCTTCTTTACTTTTCATTGTGCACTTTTATAGTTCGGATTATTGCAACATTTCACCTGAATTCCATAGGAAAACAGAGAGGGGGCGGGAAAGGGGGAAAAAATACAACATCGCTTGAGTATATGTAAAATAATAATATTATTATTATTCATCATAAAAAAGAGAGATTCTTTTACCCATAAGAAGAATTAATAACTTAATTGTTATTGCACTGGCTACAATTCAGTAGTGGTTTTGGTTTCTTTTTTTTCCATTTTGTGGAACAAGGAGGACCAGAAGAAAGCTGGCAAGGCATGAAGTGGGCAGCGAAGGAAAATGAAGGGATGGAGGTGAAACTGAAAAGACGACAGTAAAAATGGTGATGCATCCACATCGAACCCACAAAGACATCACTCCACTGAGGATTGGATGTGAATGCAGACACGAAACACAACGGATCGAGTCCCCCTCCCATAGGAAACCTGATCCAGATGGAACTGGCAGGGTTAGGTTCACTCCAAGGCAGGGGTGTCCATCTTCAACCACTTTAAAACCCTGTGGACTTCCACTTCCAGAATTCCCCATTTCTGAGGAACTCTGGGAGTTGAAGTCCAGAGGTCTTAACATTGCCAAGGTTGGACACCTTTGCTTGTAGGGATGGGAAAATGGACACGAAGAGCGAATTCACTGGTCTTCAGAATGAACGGTGGTTGGTGCACGATGATATAACTAGGTTGAGTTAGGGGCGCTCAGCGCCTCTGGCCGACATCTTTGGGTCCTGACAGGTGGGTTTTCTGCAAAAATACGCATCTGACGGAGAGCTTCCTGGTGGACATTTATGGGTGTGTGTGTCGCGATGTGTCTGCCTGTGATGTGTGTGTTTTCTTCATTTTTTTCCCTTTTAAAAAAAATCTCAAATACATGTTTTTCTATTTATAGTAACTGCTGATATACAGAACAATATACAACTTGCTTCTTTCTGCCTGGTGACGTGAGCTTCCCACGACTGCTTTCCGTGCAATAAGAAAAGGTGCCCTTTCGGAAAAGGAAGTTTTTCTGAACCAACCCCAGGTTGCCTTTAAAAAAGATAAAAGAAAGGTCTGCGACCCCCCTGGAGGGGTCCGAGGCCACGCTGGGTGAGGGGGAAGGGGAGGAAGAGGGAGGAAAAGGAACATTGGAACAGCTTCTCCTTGTGCTGGGTGGGAAGGAAATCGGGTTCCTTCTGGTTACCCCTCAACCTCTCGAGACACTTGGAGCTTCTCTGGGACTTTGGTTCTGTTTCTACACCAACCGGACCTTCACAGCGAGGAGAAGCCAAGGGTTCGGGGGTAAGCATCAGCTATGGAGAGGGTGGCTTTCCATCCTCTTCTCCTCTTCGAAGCCACGTGTGGTGGCAAAGCCCTTAAAGTTCACCAAAGACCACCCCCCCTTGGAAGCTATACCGGCTCATCCACAACCTCTTCTGTGTTAGTTGGGGTCCCTGGAACCTGTCCGTGTTGCGGGAGGGGACAATTCCTGCCCCCTCGGAGTTCTTCTTGGTTTGTCTCAGAGGGGTTGCCGTGAGTCTCCAAGGGGTATGTTTGCTGCAGCTCCGGACCCTCCAGTGAGGAATCCACAGAGGGGCCTGTAGCTTGGCTGCTCTCTGAGAGGCGTTCACAGGCTTCACCCATGGAACCGGGGTCCGTCGGCTCATAGGAGAAGCTCGGGATGGTTAAGTGCTCCCCTCGGCAGGCCGGGGGTGCCCGGCGGTCTGCCTTGCAGGCCAGTTCTCCAGGCTGACCCTCGGCCAGCTCCAAGGAGTCCCTGTAGGCCGTGGATTCGCAGGAGGGCGTTCTCCGTCTCAGCAGGCTGTTCTCAGAGGCTTTGTTACGCGTTGTGGTGGCGCTGCTTTCTTCCTCCATGGGAGGGTCGATAGAGATGCAGGGGGGGCTCATTTTCTTCTTCCTCCGGATGCCGTGCAGGTACTCAGACTCCGACTGGATCTGTAGAGGCAGCCTCCTCCTTTCAGAGGCATCCCTCTCACATACACACACACACACATGGAATGAAGAAAGAGAGAAACCAAGTAGCTCTAGTGAAAAGCAGGTGTCAAATAATCTCTAGATTTGAAGTTTCCATGAATAATTCAGAAGGCTAGACTTTTGGCAGATACCCAAACACTAGCATTCTGTTCTCTATGGATTGTATATTTGGATAGATAGTTGAAACTAGGACTAGAAAGATGCTGACTTGTTTATAAAGTATTGCTTTGAATATAAGACAAAATAGTTCGTTCTGTGCCATGGAAGAGTTGCTGATAAATAGTATTGAAGGAGCAGGTTGCCAAGTGATGAGGAATGTTACCCTCTGGCCATTGGGAATTGGGAGAGGGAAGTTGATTAAGGGTTCAGTCTAAAATACCTTGTGTAGTCTAGGTTTTGGAAGCCTGCCATAGAAGAATGGAAAACCATGTATCTATGTGGCTGGATCCTGCAGAAGTACCGCAAAAGAGAAGAAAGCTATTTGCTTTGGGCACAAGAGATATTTTCACTACAAAACAAAGAAAGAGATAAGGGCCATGATCTTTTGAAATTATCCAGAAGCTTTCTGTCTTTAAAAAATCAATGAACAAATGTCTAGATTTTTTAAAAATTAAAAATTGGATATAAATGTCCCAGAGTAAAAATCTGCCTGTTAGCATGGGTCAAATTTTGTATCAGTCCATAGATCCATCATAGAATTGCATTGAGTCATACTGTATAGTATGTCTTTAAAGTACCATGAAATTTGGCCCTATACATCCTCATAAAAACTTAGAGAAAATTGGACTTATCCAACTCATTGTTTTGGCTCTTAAAATGTGTGGATTTCATTCCTACAATTGTCTGCAATTTTTTCCCCAGTACTGACTGGGAATTCTGGGAATTGAAGATCATACATCTAGATGGTATTTAATTTGGGATGCTGCAACTGTCTATATCTGCATCTAATATCTAGTAATTAAGTGGTTCCTCCATTGCAGATGAACTTCAAAGTCTTAAGCAAAATATCCAAACTCAATGGATTGGCAAATCCTTAAAATTCAAATTATCACAGAAGATGCCATTCCATTCCAATCCTATCCATCAATCAATCATCATACTGATCTTCCTGTGAGGCAGAATTCATAGAAAAGTTAAAAAGATCAATAGTGAAATATTGGTACAATGATCTTCATGTTAAAAACAAATAAATCAGCATTCCAATTTTTCTGGAGTGTTTATAGATCTTCTCATTGTGGTTCATTCCTACTCTTTGCATTGTGAACCTATTATTAAGTTTTGACATCAAGGAGAAAATGGCTAGTCAGGAAAGAGAATAAATATGAGGGAGCATGAGGGAGCATTTATACTGTTCTGTTCAGCAACCAATGAACAGCTGGCTTTATCCTATATTCTAGTGTTTTTCAAACCCCTGTCAATTTTAATATACGTGGACTTCAACTCCTAGAATTCTGTAGCTAGCATCCTAAAGTTGCCAAGGTTGAGAAACACAAACATACACCTGAACAAATAGGAACCTCCACAGTTCAAGAAACTTCAGCTAAAGATACTAGCTTAAAAGCCCAGTAAGAAAATGGGTGCAAAAGCTACTTTAAGGGCAAGAGGAGAATCATTGGAGGACAACATCATCTATTTATGTCTTTCAGAAACGGTTGCCAGCCATCAAATAGTGGAGCAAGATACAAGTGCAAATGTAGCCTTAGTTTGATTAGGATGAAAACAAGATATGCTTAACTGAGGTAAAGTCTCTAGAAAGATCATGGGCAAACTCTCTGAATACAAAACATAGCAGGAAAACAAAAATTCATCTGCTGCTTGACAAGGTGGATCTGGATGTTTCCTGACTAGAAGCAAACAAAAAAAAAGGTATTAAAAGGATTTGTGGTTTCTTATATACATTCTTTTACAATAATTTCTGAACCTGATTATTCCAGGAATATTCACTCTGTATTCTAACCCATATATTTGTTTGCCTTCAAGAACTTTATTTGTGAAGCCAGATGCTCTCAGATAGAAAATGGTAAGAATTATAGTCTCAACTGAGTTATTAAAGGTTGTTCTTTTTTTAAAAAAGTATTTTTAAGTTAGTCTTTGGAAATGTAATCAGAATGTTAATGATACTGAAACTGCAGCTATGCAGAACTATACATACCGTAGATACATAATTATCTTTCAGAATTAATCTTTTGTTTTTTTCCAGCCATTTGCTTTACTTATATAAGAACTCTATTATCTATTTATATAAGAACTCTACTTATCTAAGAATTCTATTTTTAATATAGAATTATATAGTTCCTATATATGAATAGGAAATAATAAATTGAATTAACATTGTTATTAAAATTATGACAATTTTATGACAGGTTTTAGCACCAATTAGAATGGAGTGACATACAATTCCAGATGGATGGATGTTTCCTGATTAGAAGCAAACAAAGAAAAAAAATGTATTTGTGGTGAGATACATTCAACCTTTTGTTATGAACTCAAAAGAAATGCATTTCTGTTAGTTTCAAACTTCTTAGTTTCCCATAAAATCTCTTAGATGGGATTGGGACATATTTCTCTTTTGAAAGCAATTGCTTCAACATGCAGGTACATTATGCTGCTTATAAACCAATAAACAGCAATAATAATGATCCCTTAAAATCTCCCATGTGCATTGTGATAAATGTAATGAAAATTTACATAGCAATTTTACAGCACTTGGCAATGACCATAGAGTATAACTGTGTGCTCAAATCTAGTTTATCTAGATACTTGATGACAAGTACACTAAAAGCTGTAAGCCTATGAACTCATGCTGGGTGTTGGAATTGAATAAGCTGCCAGTTCCAGTTTCTCACTTTGTAATCTTAAATTTGGTTTGTCCTGTTGCTCTTTTAGTTTAATTTTTTTTATAAAGCTTTCAGCAAATATCTTATTTTTTTTGCACAGTTCCACTAATAGAGATCTTATTTTATGTAGTACTGCCTCTTATCTAAATATCTGCAAATAGATTTCTCTGATGTAAAATACTTTTATGTATTTGCAAATATGTACAGATCTGTATCCTTTTTTTTATACCTCTAAAATAAAATTTTGGGTTGGAGAACTATATGACAAAATGTGATGCATAATTTGAAGAGCAACTTCAGCACTATTTAGGGTCTCCTCTTTGGGGAAGGTTTTGGAGATGGCAATACAATGTTAACTGCAGGGGATCCAGGAGGAGGAACATTATCTGGATCTCTTTCGTTGGATTTCTAGTGTTGGCAATTGTTATTTATTATGTTTCATTTTTTAAAAATGGTAATATATAGTATGTGGTTTTATTAGTTTGGGAACCATCCAGAATCGAAATTTAGTTTTCATCAACATCATTTATTACATTTTTAGCGTTTGAAACCATCATTGCTTCTACATACCCTCATACTATTTCATATATTACCTTTTCTGGTATATATATATATATATCTTTTCGTAGATTTTCATGGGTATAGGTATGCAAGTCTTGGCGTATTTGGTTTTTTTCCATGTAACATTGAGAGTATCTTGGCGATGTTTCGACGAGGTCCCACTTGTCATCTTCAGGCTGGTGTCTTCAGCTTCATGCTTGTGAGAGCAAAGCGTGATCGGAGCTGCTGTCTCTCTATAAATACTGGTGGGGAGGTGGGGAGTGCT
>JANHFM010005904.1:7117-17277 GCA_032468115.1 Grayia smithii | reverse complement strand
TGGCAGAAGGTGGTCCTGCAAGTACCCCAGTCCTAAGCCATGTAGGGCTTTATAGGTAAGTACCAGCACCTTGAAGCAGATCCGGAGAGTCACCGGTAGCCAGTGCAGCTCGCGCAGGAGAGGTGTGACACGGGAGTAACGGGGAGCTCCCCTAACAACCCACATGGCCGCATTCTGGACTAACTGGAGCCTCCGGGTGCACCTCAAGGGCAGCCCCATGTAGAGGGCGTTGCAATAGTCTAACCGAGAAGTAACGAGAGCATGAGTGACTGTGCAAGGGGCATCCCAGTCTGGGAAAGGGCGCAACTGGTGCACCAGGTGAACCTGTGCGAAATCCCTCCTGGTCACGACCATCAAATGATCTTCTAAAGACAGCTATGAGTCCAGGAGGACACCCAAATTGCGAGCCCTTTCTGAGGGAGCGAGTACCTCACCCCCCATCAAAAGTGACAGGACTTCTAGAACACGAGATGCCGGTATTCACAGCCACTCAGTCTTGGAGGGGTTGAGCCTGAGTCTGTTCCTACCCATCCAGATCCGTACCACTTCCAGGCATCGGGACATCACGGAAAGGGCATTATATGCTGAATAAATAACAAGCTCTCACCCACTTATAAAAAGGCATGCCTGTATTGTAATGAATTGTTTTAAACAATCCCAGAACCCTGGGTAGCTGATGGATATATCTTAAAAGGATACTGCAAAGATATAAAATTATGTGATGGAATCAGGCACTTCCCTTCAAGTGGATCACATTCAATTCAATGCATCTTTACTTCTTAGGCTGGATGTACAATAGTTGTGTATATTCCTCTGATGTTATTATAGTTCTCCTTTCCTTCACTGCCTGTCTGCTCTGTCTCACCCATTGCTGGAATTTGAAAGCTCTTTTCAACAGAAGAGCCTCAGTTTCAGAGAGTATAAGGGCTATGCATATTCATGCTCACCCTTCTTCTACTCCAGTGAGGAAAAAAAGATCATTAGAGAAAGATGGTAATGTTTGAGCTCCCCTGAGCAGCATTTTTCTATCATGGTTGGCAATTACAAGAAGCCAAAAATGCAGAGCTGGTATCTAGATTACAGTGTATTGCTCCCCTCTCCCATTCCTCCTAAATCACCTCATTTATATTGAGAGTCTTTCAGCACAACAATCTACTGTTGTTATTGCAGTATTATTATTTAAGGGCACTTTGAAAGTCTTTAATTTGAAGAGGGTGACATAAGGGCACTGAAAATGTTTTCAACCTACTTTTCTACCAAAGGGGGAAGAGGAATGACATCAAAGTGCATGCAAGTATTGAGAACTTGGGCCTGAATATCAAAATCCAGTCAATATCATTAAGTCTTAACTGCAAGGAAAATGGAAGAAAAAGAAGAGGACGATCAGCAGCAAAACGGATGTATCTCTCCTACATCCAATCCTAACCAATAGGGAAGAACTGGGTGAAGAAGTGAATGCAGAACTTTGGGGAGGAATTACTATTACTATTACATTTTGATTGATTATGTGCCATCAAGTTGGCATCTGCTCTTATCAGCTATATAGATACTCTTCTCCAGGATGGTATGTCCCCAACCTGGTCCTTCAGATCAAGTGTGCACCTGTGGACATTGTAATTAAATCCATCCATTTTGTTGCTGGTCATCCTTTCCTTTTCCTTCTTGCCACTTTCCCAGCAATTTACATTTATTGAGAACCAGAGCTTTGTTAGAAGAAGAAGAAGAAGAAGAAGAAGAAGAAGAAGAAGAAGAAGAAGAAGAAGAAGAAGAAGAAGAAGAAGAAGAAGAAATAATAATGCCTAATTCCTCCAGGGCCCACCTAGTCATTTGCAATCCTGTTTCCTGCCCTCGACCCTTTTAATGCTTCCCAGCCGACTGGTACATGGCCAAACCTTTTGCTGATGTAAGACACCGATTGCTGATTGGAATCTGCAAGCGGAACTAATCACATCAAAAGGAACCAGACTGACTGGTTACCCTTCGGCTATTAATCCCTCCCTTCCCGCCATGGCTAAAAAGGACATTTAAATGTGTGTGTGTGTATGTGTGAATGTGTGTGTGTTTTCCAGACAAGCAGTTTGAAAGGCTGGCAAAGCAAACAGGGATTTCTCTTTCCTCCTGGCTGCCTTTGAGCTCTCAGGATAATTGGCAAGAGTCTGTCAATCAGCTCCTGAAGCCATACACAGCAGGCAGCTTGCAACGAACGGGGCCAATCCTAGCAATGGGGTATCTGGAAGCAAGGGGTGAATTTTGACCTTTGGGAGAAAAGAAAATAGGGGTTGGGGGGAGGAGGAGAGGGTCTGTGAGAGTTCTGCTTGAGCACCATGTGAAGATGGAAAGAGGACCAAAAAGTGAAGGGCTGCTTCCCAGGAAAGGAGAACTGACTAAGAATATACAGAGTTTCCCAAAGGTGCTTTTTCGAAAGGCAACCGGACTTTGTTTTTCCTTGAGGACGTTTCGCTTCTCATCCAAGAAGCTCCTTCAGTTCTGATTAATGACCAGATGAGTATAAATCCTTCCGTGCTCCACCATTCAGTCAGAACTGAAGAAGCTTCTTGGATTAGAAGTGAATCGTCTTCAAGGAAAAACAAAGTCTGGTTGCCTTTTGAAAAAGCACCTTTGGGACAACCAGGACCTGGAGGACTGAGAATCTCCAAAGACAACATACTGGGTTGGTTTTTTGGATGTGATCCGAGCAGCTCACTGGCTCATAGTGAAGATTTTCTAGGTTTGGGAAGCCCTAGCTGCCTCTCCTGGAGATCTTGGGTAGTACAAAGGATTCTGAACTCAGTCAGGGTCACTAACCAGATCAGAACTCCAATATACGTGGAACTCAGTTGGAAGCTTGGATATCAAGCTCTGGTTCCATATCTCTTGGTCACCACCAAGGCCTCTGAGCAAGAGCATCAGAGTGGCAGTAACCATCTGCCTGAGCATCGTCTCAGGTAATCTGGAAGAGCAAATGCCTGGTCCATCAATCCCTATGAACCATCTCTCTTTGACCTTGGAAAATCTATCTGGTCCCTCACCTTGTGGGAAAGAGAGGTTCATGGGGAGCTCTCTGTGGTGCTGCATCTAATGGTCCCCCTGTCACATTTTGCCCTTTAGGCAAAATGCTTTCATCCCATCCTTGCTTCTTTCTCTTCTGATCCTTTGCTGTTGGTTGATCCCATTAGCTTCTAACTCAACCAGGTCAACAACTACCCATTCACTTCCTGTCTTTGAAATACTGGACTGTGGTTCTTGCTGAGTGTTAGGGGTCTGTTGGGATGTACTCTTATCTTGTAGGTGCTGTGATGATGTCCTAAAGCATACCTAATGTTTCTGAGAGGAACAATTCTAATGACCACATTGGCTAATCCCTGATCTCCTTAAGGAAAGCCTTGATGAATTCTCAACGTATTCCTCCAGGGTTCTCCAGAAAAGAGTCTGAAGGCCAACTCCCCCCGAGGTGATGCCCTGCAGATCTCTAGAACTACAATAGTTCTAGATGAGGATTAGGGGAATTATAGCCCAAGATATTTGATAGGTTCCAGTTTCAGGGGAACATGCTACTTCAATAGAGATACATGACGAAGTAGTGATCTCCTTCTGACAAAGAGGTAGAACACATAGACATGACACACAAGCTGAAGAAAAAGGACACCAGGGATCTTGGTTGATCTCCCGAGTAGTTCAGAAGCAAGCAGAAGCTCTGGAGAGATCCCCAGCATGTGAGGAGAAGGAACATGCAGTTCCGGCTTAGGAACATGTTACATTGAAAGTACACTGACGACATAGGAAACAGCATGACATCCGCACCACATCACGTTCCACCATGCATGCAATGTCCATTAGAAGAGATGCCAACTCATGCACTGCAGAAGGAGAATACAGTAGGTGCCAGGGAGACATAAGCTATTGGGCGAACATAACTGCCCTCTTGATTAGGGGGCCGTGGGACCAATGAGAGTCCCACGGAAGCCAATGCTGACACTGCTGCACAGACAAATAGGGGACAAACTGAGCCCATGTATTCTAAATATTTTTCTGTTCCCCTTTGCTTGGTTTTAGGAAGCTTAAGGCTGGACAAAAACTCATGGGGATCACGGCAGAAACATGGGGTCAAAATTGCATCTGGGAATCAGATGCTTCTCTTTGGGCATAGAATGTGTCCCTGTGATCAGAAACTTCCAGGTCTTCTACTCATCACCAGTGGATGGCGGAAAACATGGACAGATGCTTTGTGCAACATATCCCTAAATTACATCATATGTTCTGGATGCCATCCCTTGTTAGCAGGTAGAATCGGATCTTCTCTGACCTTCTTCCATGGTCCAATCTACTTTCCTACCTGCTTGGCTTTCAAAAGCCAATGACATGTATGGACTTTGGCCAGAACGACACAGGTTGCAGCTCCTACCTAATCACAGAGGCCACTGGAGGGTTTTGGACCCATCGATCTCCAGTCCTGCCCACCCCCAAAGCTGTAATTATGTCACTTGGTCCAATCCCTGCCCTACAAGGCCATCCTGTAGGATTGCATTCCCATCATCCCTGGAATTCCTTATTTAACACAGGGGTCTCCAAATGTGGCAACTTTAAGACTTGTGGATTTCAACACAGAGGAATTCTGGGAGTTGGTCCATAAGCCTTAAAGTTGCCAAGTTTGGAGACCCCTGATCTAACACTCCAGCTTCCTCCTCTAACCTGCCCCTTGGCCTGTTGCCATCACTGGCAAGGAACACCCTTGTCCCAACCTCTGGCTGCTCACAGATGGACCCCACCAAGAGACACAGAAGCTACAGAGTGTCAGCCACACATCAGATCTTTCTGAGCCTGCCCATTTTCTTTTTGAACATATCTGCACCTTAATCAGAAGTGGGGTTCACTTACCTTCCCTACCGGTTCTCAAATGTGAGTGCATGCGCCACTTCTGCGCATGCGCAGTAGTCACGCATTACATCCAGGCGGGTGGGCGGAGCCTCCCGCAGTTGCCGCTACCGGTTCGCACGATCTGGAGAGGAGTGGCTGAATCCCACCACTGACCCTAATCCCTTGACTGAAAGCAGAATCCAAGAACCTGCCTTCTTCCAGGTGGGCTCTTGGCCTATCTCAGTTCATAGAGTCGCTATAGATGTCCTGTCTTCCAGATCAACGTTCTTTCCCAGTTCTTCTTGGAACCTCAGGAGAGAGAAGTCCCAGGACTTCTTGCATGCCAAGAGGGTTTTCTGCTCCCTCCCATCTCAAGATCTTTCCTCCATTGCTCTGGTTTCACCCAGTTTCTCCTGAATGTCTGAGCTGCTTCTTTTACAACTAACCATCTCCTGGTCTCCTTTCAACCAACATATTTTTCCCACTGTTGCTTCTTTTTTCTATTAAACGCTCCTGCCATCCAACCCTAATATCTCTTTCTTCTTGACTTTCCTCTCCGTGGTGTATCGATTCTGAAGCCCTTTGGGCAGGTAGCACAACGCTCCTATTTTTCTGTTCAGTGCACTATTGAAATGGGAAGGGAAAACACACACGTTTCAAACTATGATTAGGTTTCTGCCTCGACTCTGCGCAGAAACCTGACCGGAGGCCACCTTCCGACTATCAAAATCTTTCACAGGCTGAACGTGCATCTCTTTTAATGGAGTCCATTTAGGGGAACACTCGTTTCCTGCCCTTGAAAAGGGAGGCCTCCTCATTCCTTCCCTTCTGCTGGTTTTCCACATGCATCTCTCATGTGACATGCAGAGCCCCTGGGCCAAAATCCTTCAGGAAATCTGCAGCCGCTTTTTCCCTGAAACCCTTTGGTGATGCTTTAAGTCACAGGGGGAGAAATGGGGGCAGCTGAATCATCTTCAGACACAAGGCAAAACTGGCTGGTCCAACTTCCAACTTCACTCCTTGGTGATTTGGGGGTTCCAGCAGAGCCTCAAAACCCAGACCTGGGAAATATGGAGGCTTGTTCCTTTCAGACCCCCAAATTTATGGTTCCTATGCAGGGAGGCCTCCTTGGGTGGCCTGAGAAAAGAAGAGACCTGAGACCTGTCTGGGGAGATGGAGAAGGGAATCTTCTGCTCAGTGCTTTGACAAGGATCACAGTCAGAGCTTTGATTTAAGAAAACCGGGCCCTATAAAGCATGGAGGACTTGGATATCCTTCCTGCTTTAGGATTTATTTCACATCAGATGTTGGTCTGTCTAGTCTCTAAAGTCCAGTCTAAGTGAGGATGTCTGTACAAACTTTCCATCTGAATATTCTGAGTTCCAGGAGTTGGGGCAAAACTTTCTGCATGGCTCCCCACCTATAATTCTTTCCAGATGTATATTAATATTTATACTGATAGTTCTTTGTACCTATTTATACTTATAGTTATTTATACTTATATTTATAGTTCTTCCAAGAACTATTTGCAATCATGGGATGGTGGCTGGGTTCTGTTTCACTCACAATGCCTCTAGTCTCCCCCCACCCCTCCATGGCAAATGGCAAAAGAAATGGCAGGAGAGGGTCACCTCACAAATTCCAGCCTCCCTCGGAATCAAACTCTCAAGGCCAAGAAGCAGAAATAGACATCTCAGAGCTCAAATCTTTGTGGTTCTGAAGAAGCTAGGAGAGGAGAATATTTGTAGTTGAGGATTGAAATGAGGGAGTCTTGGTGTTCTCTGAGCTTGGTGGTTTTCTTGCAGACATTCTATGACCTAACTAGGTCACATCATCAGTGCAGGAAGAGACTGGAGTTTGTGGAAAGGAGGAGGAGGAGAGGAGGACTGAAGGGTCCTTTGTGCTCTCTGAATTTGGCTTTCTTGCAGACATTTCACTTCCTAAACTACATAACATCATAGCACTGATTAGTAGTGATGATGTTACCTAGTTTGGGTAATGAAATGCCTGCAAGGAAATAGCCAAGGTCAGAAAGCACCAAGGAGCCCTCAGAAGAAGCTTGCACCCAATACCTGCTTGGGGGGACCGTGCTCCTGATGCCTATCCGTGCTGAACTGGGATGTTAAAAGAAGAACATCATGGAGCTGAGCCTCGTGCACCAAAGAAGAAAGGATGAGCTACCTCCTGGCTCTTAAAGCATCTCCAAAGATGGGAAGGAAAAAGGTCTTTTGAGGTCCCATCACCAACCCGAAGAAAACCAGGCAATAAGGAGGAAGGTCGAGATGGGCGTTGGGAGCAGGCAAGTCTCAGAAAGATTGTGATTGTACCGCTGTCTACCGACCAGACATGTATATCGCCTTACTCCTGCGCTTTTTCTCCAGACGCCGCAGCCGTTTCTCCTCGCGCCGCCGGGCCTCCTCGGCCTCCTGGTGCTGCCGACACTTGTGGAAGTTCTCCACCACCACCCCGACGAACATGTTGAGCACAAAGAAGCTGACGATGAGGAGGAAGGAAATGAAGTAGAGAAGCATCCAGAGGTTATGGTTCCGGCTGGGCTGGCGAGGCGGCCAAAAGGCAGCAGGAAGAGGGGAGAGATGGGGGTGGGGAGACAAGGAACAATGGCGTATGAGCACAATGGAGATGGAGCCCACCCTGAAGATGAGTGGCTGTTAAGGACCAACCCTTTGACCTGCAAAGGTTGAGCCTGGCCATTGGGGTCCAAAACAGCTGGAGCTTCCTGAAAAAGTTGGCATCTTGACCAGCTTCCTGGTCAGTGCATCCTCCCCCGTGGAATATGGCCAGGATGCCCGCATGGTATAATCAACTAGCTAGCCCAGCTGCCTGAAATAATGGCATTCTGTTTTTGGAATATCGCCTGTTTGAGTTATTTCTGATTTCAGTTGCATGTTCTGCACCCCGACAGGATAACAACGGGGAGTCTAAGATTAAAAAAAAGAGAGAAGATTTCATACTGAGAGGAAGGGAATTTTCCAAAAACAGTTTGGATCTGATAAGTCTTGACTATCTTTGTTTTGCTTTTAAACTTAGTTGCACTGCAGGATGTAAAGTCATTTCAGACAAATTTGTTTCACTTTTGGAAAAGTGAAAGACTTGAAGACTCTGTGACTGTCTTTAATTTCTTTTATGGAATGGTTGGACAAGCATTCCTGGGTCAGGGTGGAAGTGGGTGGGAGAAGGCATCAAGGGGATTCTGGGAGCTGGAGAATCAGACCAACTCAACGTGAGGGAAGCATCCTTTGTTCAGGAGGTATCCACACAGGACACCATCAAATAAATCTCTCCAGCAATGTTTGAATGACATCATCCCTAACAGAACCATGATGGATCATCATTAATTGAATGCTACAGGGTCTCCTGTTTGAGCAGCAGGTTGGACTTGAAGTCCTCCAGGATCCCTTCCAACTCTGTTATTCTGTTATCTTCATCATCATCATCCATGTGGATCCATTTATCGCCTAATAGTTATCCCTCCTTGTGAATGAATGACCAGCACCTTAGCCAGGATGTCAACCCTATTGTTGATTGCCCATCATTGAGCTGCAGATGCACGTGGGAATGAGTCTTGGAGCAACTCCCCATGAAAACTCTTAGGACATTTAGTGTCTACCTGTTGGTCAATCCCCACGGCGTCCAGTCCATCATACATGATGTTCACCCAGCCATCTTTGGAAGAGAGGACGAACAAGGACATCAGGGCCTGTGAAAGCAAAGAATGCTGTTTATAAAAATGGATTTTTCAGTTTCTACTTAGCTTTCAGTCAACTGATAAATCAGATCCACCTCCTCAGATTCTATGTGATACTTTCCTGAAGGAAAATAAACATGGATGGATATAATCCACATAACTCAAAGCTCTTTGGCCTCCTCCATTGTTTTTAAGAAGACCAAATATTTGAAAACTGTTACTCTAGAAAAGGAAAATGTTTCTTTCTTTAAACCTGCAGAAGAAAGTGGCTCATCCCTGTCAAGGTGCCTGCCCTTGGTACAGGATCTCCCTAGAGATCCATAGGGATCTACCTTAAAAATGTGCAGAAAATCCCTGAAAACCAGGCAACCTTCTCAGGCCTTGGCAGAAGCACCTTGGGTGGTACCCTCAGAAGAATTTTTCTAATGTGGTATGGAGCCTTCCTTCTGAACATCCATGATCTGTATCCTTTGATTGTTGTTCCTCACTTTTAAAATTGTAAGACACCCAGAGGGTCTCGGAGTTGGGAAGCCTCTAAAGTGTAACATTCAATTAAAAATTCAATTAAGTTTAGAAGATAGGGCAGGTGGCTTGGCTGGAGAAACTTCCTTTCTGTCCTCCTTCTCCTACCCTTCTTACCTGCCCCAAATTGTCGAAGTTATACTTCCGCCGGACCCATTTGTAGTGGGCTTTTCTGCAGTCGGTTTTAGTGGAGATGTTTCGGATGTCAACCCCCTCACAGTAGTAGAACTTGCCCTTGAAGAGCTGGGAGAAAACCAAATAAAATCAGCAGGAGAGATGGAAAATTTGACTTCAGCTTTGACTTGACAGGTGGCCTAGATTTTGGGAAGACCTTCAGGAGGACAGGAGGACTGGGAAGAGCGGTTTGACCACAGAGGAGATCAAAGTTCAGGGTCAAAGTTTCCAGTGTGAGAACAGCCATCTTGCACCACT
Source organism: Grayia smithii (assembly GCA_032468115.1). Classification (NCBI taxonomy): domain Eukaryota; kingdom Metazoa; phylum Chordata; class Lepidosauria; order Squamata; family Grayiidae; genus Grayia; species Grayia smithii. Next base: position 7,763 of record JANHFM010005904.1, on the reverse strand, counting down.
GGGACCTGAACTAGGGAAGGTCTAGTTGACTTTGTTAGATGGCGCTGAGTCATGGCTGTTGAGGAATCATCCAAGCAGGAAGGTGTGATGGTCTTCACAACCAAGGAACATTCAGGATGCAGGGGGTTGGTCAGTGCAGAAGACAGATCTCAAGGAGTCCCTGTCCTATCCTGGACTGTCCCTTTCTAGGAGATGAAAGAAGAGTGTTTTCCAAACCAAAATATGAGGGTTCACACTCTGTCAAGCTTTAAGAAGGGGACAAGTGGGCCTCAGCTCCAGCAGGCCTTGGGGAAGATCATCTGGAGGTCTCACATTCAGGCCAAGCCAACGAATGACCCCCAAGGAGAAGGAGACCAAGAAACCTTTCAGTGGATCTTGCTTAGCAAAAGGGGGTGTGGTGGGAAAGTCTTACCTGCACCCCTAAAATGCCAAAGATGATAAAGAAAGCACAACAGATCAGGACAATGTTGCCGATAGGCCGGAGAGAAGAGATGAGCGTCTCAACCACCAGTTTCAGACCTGGAGCTCTGCTGATGACCCTGGAGAGGAGAGGAACACCTTTTTCCATCCCAATTCCAAACCCCACAAGAAATATCTGCATATATATATATATATATATATATATATATATATATATATATATATA
>JANHFM010005901.1:50303-61334 GCA_032468115.1 Grayia smithii | reverse complement strand
ATTGTCTCTGTAATATTAAACTCTGGGTTTTTTTTGTTTATGCTACGATGCTTGGCTTATTTTATGATTTTTAAATGGGGTTTTGTTTACAGCTAAGTGTTGAGATTTGAAACACAGAATTTTCTAAATGTGAAATATTTAGAACCCTGTTTGGACTTTTTGTTGATAATTGGATTGGAGAAGGCATTACTTATTTGATTTGCCTATTAAGATGGATTATGAGTTTTATATGTGTTAATTAAGAGGAGGTGAAGAGATTATGAAATTGTTGATCACATTTCTCATGATGAGGGTGAGAAGTTGTTTTTTGGTAGTGTCCTTTTCACATTTCTGCTTTCTTGCACTCTTTTTATTTTAGTTTCAATTGCTGTAATTGAATTGTAATTAAAACTTTTCATAAAAGTATAATTTTAAAAATTAATTTCATATTGAATATTAATCTGCATTGTTGTCTGGTTTCAAAGGGGCAAATGCAATTTTAGGCTGTGTTAAGAGGAAGTCTGGAAGTATAGCTGATTATAGACGGCAGAAGTTACACTTTATTTTGTATTGATCAGACCCCATGTTGTCCCAGCTTGGAATATTGCATCCATTCTCAGCACTACAATTTAGCAAGAATTCTAATAAACTGAAAAAGTTTCAGACATGATCAAGGATGATCAGAAGATCAGAGCACCATAAACAAGGAAGTAGGATCTGTATTTAGTTAATCTGTGTTTAAATCTGTATTTAGTTTAGATCTATTTTGAATTTCTTTAGTATATAGAATAAAATATAGAAATAAATATTCCAATTTAATGTTTGGGAGAAACTTGCTAAGAATTAAAGTGGTTCAGTAATGGAACTAATTACTGATAAAAGAGGGTTCCTTAGTGGATTAAACAACCTTTGAAGAGTCATCTCTCAGAGATGCTCCAGCTTGGGTACTTCTACTGAGCAAAGAGCTACAAATGATGGTCTAAAGAATTTTTTCATTTCCGTGATCCTGTCATATGAGTTTTCCAAAGCAAATTGCTTGCCTAGATTCTGTTGTTAAAAACATAGTGAGTTAATGCATTTGACTGAAGTCTAATTATTTCCTGGAGATGTTTAACAAGTTGCTATTCCTGTAAAGTATTACAGAATTCTATTAATATTGCCTTTCTTTAGCTATGTAATTTTGCTAATGATCCAGCATATTTAGTGGTATTATTATGTCCTAGGAGAATGATGAGCCTGACTAGTAAGCCTCATGAAGCTTGGGTGTACTTTGTAACCCATTCTATGCTGAGAAATTTGTTCTGCCCTACTGCACCTAATTGCATTTTAACTTGTACAGTGAAGTGGGACTTTCTGCTCTTGATAAATGAATAATAATTGCATTTAATAGAAGTTTTAAAAGCTGAATGATTAGATCTGCTAATTGTGCCATATTGCTGAGTACGGTGATACATTTTTGCTAACAGCATTCTATAGTGTTGCATTTAGATTCAGACAGAGGTAGCTTTTCAATATTTTACATTGATTTTATGTTAAATAAGGTAGTCATTCTAACCAGCAATGAAGTTCAATGATTCAGATGAAAGAAGCCAGTTCTCTGGATGCTAGGAGAGATTTACATTAGATTTAACTAAATAATAGAACTATTGTATTAATAATTAACTTCCCATCACCTTCTTCACTCTTTGAAAGGCGACAAGAGTTTCTGAAATACTGTGCATTTATGTTTGAATGCATGTGTTGTATACATACACATATATTAGAATAGGCAACTTTCTTTGAAGTTGGAGAATTTGCCTGTAGACAGTGGGAGAACTGTACTTTCAGACTTGCAAGATTCTGTTAAAGTAACTTTATAAGAAAGAATTAGCTCATCTGTCTGATCTACTGTACCTAATAAAGCTGACAGGATTTTGGGTCACCAAATTTTTCAGCCAGCATGCTGAACACCCAGCAACAGACAGCAAAGCTATACTACTTCACAAGGGCAAGTAAATGGAAATTCTTAATTGAGATGCCATACTTGGAACTCCAAAAATAAAATGGGAAAAAAGTAAGAGTTACTTTTAAACAGATTTTATTTTATTTTTAAAATTGTAATAGATACTTTCAGCTTTGGTTGAGCAACTCATCTCTCTAGGATTCTTGCTAGGGACATTTTTGAATTTTCTGTTATTTTCTTTCTTTATCCTTGCTATCTTTGCCTTGAGAGAGATACAGAGCAAATATTTCAAAAGTTGTTTGCAAAGGAGCATTTGGTATCTGATGTAATTAGTATTTTCTTGATGGAAAATGTTATTTTAACCCAAACCTGAAACAGCTGAAATTTTTATTTCTTTGTTATAGCTTAAGAATTTTTTTTCCCCAACTAAGTCTCAGATTGGTTCAAATTCTATTGGTTTGTCTCTAGGTCAAACTGAATCAAGATTAAAGTATTTTTATATACTATTCTCCATTATAGTCATATGAAATTACTTGCATTATTGAAAATAAATGATTTTATTTCATGTGTGAAATTTGTATATGCCCTGCTTAACAGAAATTAATCCAGTGGACACACTGACAAGGAATTATGGGAGAGAAAATTCAATATCACTAGAGGGGAGTAGGTGGGATTGTGTTAATTTTTTCCAAGAATATTAAGATTGAGGCAAAGATCTTATGATGTGGTTATTCATATCATCTAATCTCTCAGTGCATTGAGCATGAACAGATATAATCATCACATATCCAAGCATTTCCTAAGGTTATAGTAAATATGGAAAATATAATTGGATTAAAGAAACTGCTTTTTCTGCTATTGATGGGATCAAAGCACTATCATCTTAAAATTTCTTTGATAACTCATCTACTCATTCATTGTACTTAATCTGGTCATCTCGAACCCTTGATACTGGGCTTATTAATATTTTAATAAGAGTGAGAAGAGTAGGACAGTTTTAGTACAGCATTCTTCAGTATAACATAAAAATGTACCGGTAATACATTGAATCTTGCCTAAAATTAATTTCATCTATACTGCCAGCAGTTATAAATTATTATGCAATATGAATGTAGATATCACTAACTATCAAGAACTGAAGGTGTGCATTTTATTTTGTATACTTTAAAAGAAGTTATCAATTTGGGGGATTCTAAAAAGTTAAACCATACACAAAATTAACATCACCCTTAAAAAACATAGTGGTATCCCAGCAGTATTTAAAAGTCGATTGTGTTCAAATCTAAGTGACTAAGTGACTTGGAGCTTGAAGATTCTTTCTGTCTGAATTATCACAGGTTTTTGTTTTTAGCATGTGGCACATGTTAGGAAGGGATCACCAAGGTGGCTGGCTCTGTGAAAGGAATTTTTTTATCTTTTACCCGCAGGATGCCTGAATGCTGGTAGGCAATTGGGAGAGGCTCCTTTCTTGTCCCTACATGGATTATTCACTCAATGGAATCGAGCCGACAACCTCAGCCATGCGCAGGCCCAGCATGTTACCACGTGAGCCACTGCGGCCCCCAAATTATCACAGTATTAATTAGCTATTCAGAGTTGACTACCACCATATGGTTCTCATTTCACTTTGAATACATCAATGTAATGGGGTCATCACAGCAAAACGTAATAGATGATAGAGAGAAAAGAAAATAGTATATGTTAAAGTTTCATAGGCTCTCAGGATTAGGGACATTGATTCCAACTTTCTGCTCAGAACATGACTAACTTAATGCTCTTGAGATGGTTATGCAATCTCTAACTGAAAGTAATCAGTAAAGGAGAGCTCACCAATTTACCTACAATACTGAAAATTTATAGTTGGTCGCATCAGCCTTCTTGACCGAAATGTTTCTATAATAAAACTACTTTCTATCTCTATTCATAAGAAGACAACAGACAACTAAATTTCCATGTAATTAGAAGATAAGTTTAAGAAGCATATCAGTTCCCTTTTCTGACTCTGATCCACAGATTCTGGATAAAGAAGTTATAACTTTCTACACTTTTTGATGAAAAAAAATATTGAAATTCTGATTGAGTTTTGGAGGGAGAGTATTAGATAAGTGCTATGTTGTTTTCTCTTAAAAAAACACTATTCTTTATTTCCCTATTGGTTAAAAAAGAAATTTAATCACAGTATGACATAAAGTTCTTGTTATCACATTTTTCCACTCTTACAAATAGCACAGTCAAGATGTAGTTCCATCTATTGTTTGTAAAATCCACAGAATAGCCTACCTCAACTGTGTAAGGTCAACATTGAAATGCCATGTTTTATTTGTAACCTTTCCGTTTCTCCTTCTACTTTTTGTCTTCAAATTTGTTTAGCTACCAAGAAAAAGATGAAATGTGTTACACTATTTCTTAGTTGGCAATGCTGGAAGCATTCTGGACCTGGCCATTTTCCAGCATGATAATAGTGATTATATAGTAGTCTTAGAAATTTCTATGACCTGACTGAGAGACATAAGGCATCTCTTTTTAAATATGTTTTACTGTATTTGAATTAATCTTAGTGAAGAATTTGCCATTATTATAGAACCAATTTTTGTACAAAAGAGGCAGTATTTTCCTTCAGAGCACAGTTTACTGTGATGGGATGAGAAAACAAAGGGGATTTAGGAATTCTTTTGAATGGTTGAAACAAATGACTCTCTAGTTGATAGATCTGGTCTGCTAAGAATCAATTTCCTTCAAACTAACCAGGAAGAGCTGTTTCAGTTTTTTTTTTTACAGACTCATCTTCATCCTGCTCCTAATTCATACTTGCAAGACAGTAACTGAGAAGCTCTCTGTGAATTATGAAATCAACTATGTTGATAGTTTAGATACCCAGGAGACAGAAAGATTGACATCTTTTACTTTCAACACCTATACAGTCACAGTTCTTCAGTGACCTACGAGGTCCACAATTTATAGTGAAAAAAAATAAAGAAAGCTTTAATGTTTCTGTTTTCCTTTGAAGTTGAGCACTTAATGGAACATCAGTTTAATTTTTTTTCACAGCCTGTCAACCTGGTTCTGTTAAAAAAAAAATCCACTTGAGAGTTCAGACATGGATGTGTTACATAACCTCACAAAGAAGAAAGTGGAATGACTCCAAACAATTTTAAAGAACAGATCCCTTAGATGATGATCATATTCCCCTATCAGATATCCAAAGTCATTCTGGCTAATAAGTGGCTTAAAATCCATTCCAATCTTCTTTTTGCAACAATGAAGTCAAAAGCCCTCTGGACAATTCTGCAAAAAAAAAAAAATGTAGATGCCATGAGTACTATGCTAAAATAGTTTTATCATTATCCAAACATTTTCTTCCATTGCAAAATGTGCTTCAATCTCTATCTCATTTTCAATGTGCTTTTGAACTTACATTAGTAAGTAGCAGTAGAGAGAGCCACTGCTGCAGTGGGTGGGTATCCTAGTTCTTTTTTTCTCCCCTTTTATCATTCTTCAACCTCCCTGGTTGCCCTACTGCTATACCTGAGAAAGCCTTTATGATATTTTATGATATCATAGAAATCAGAAAATGCACCTGTACGAAATGACTGCACAGAGAAAGATAAGAGGATACCCATGTATACAGATTGGTACCATATAATTTAAACAAATGTAAAAATCTTATTCACAACCACAAAAATTCCTCTGAAATCATTTTGAAATGAATTAAGATTGGACCAAAAATTCTAGTTTATTTTATCAGTTATTATTTCATTTGATGCATCTTGTTAAAATTATTTGAAAGAAGAGAATTTTAGAAACCTAAGGGGTGGTGGAGTGGGATATTTTTTATTTATTTATTTATTATTTAATAATGAACAGACAAGGAGTGTGGCTGAATGTCCTATTTTAGCTTGTACAATTATCTCTCATGTGGCCAGCAGCTTCTCTGGTTTCTCGCATTAATTAAATGTCATAGGGAGAAATCAACCAGGAATATTGTAGGCTGGGCTTTTTTTTAATGATGTTCACACAACCGTTGACAAATTGTTGGAAAATGTTTTCATGTTGAAAATATTCCACAATAGTTCCATTGTGGAATAGTTCCACAATATATGGAGAATTTTGAAATTATATTCTTCCCAGCAATTAAAAAAACTATTTTCTAACAAAATTGGGGTAGGTGCATGCACAATAATAACCAGATCATTAGTTCTATGGCTATCATGATATAAGTCTTCTAAAAAACAAGTGCAGATTTTCCAATTGCTGCAAAGAAAAAAGCATACAGAGTCCATTGTTCATTTTTTTTGGCAGAATTACAAATTACCAGTTTAGAAGCACTGTGATCATTCTGTATTTGCATAGCAAATTAAGGATTTTTAAGACAATAATATCTAAAATTGATAAGTTCAGCTATCAATTTAATTCCCTTCCCTTCAATATTATACCGTAATGTGTTTTAATGGAAAACTAAACTGTTTTCATACTCCCTTCTCATATAGAATAAATGATAACCAATCATTCCAATAATTGATAGAGAGGCATCACCTTTTATCTAGGTAGGGCTATTTCTCCTAACACCAAAGGGCTGCTTAAGGATAATTAGATTCCTTTATATCTATATAGTCCAAGAAGAGAAGCATCTCAGAATAATTTATCAAACCTTTTGAAGTGGGTGTCTCAATTACAGAATCAGTTATAAAATAATTCTGATGGAGAATACATTTAATATATCCATTTAAAAATGTAATTTTCAGGTACCAAATGATAATGACACTCAACCTGGGGGATTGCTTTAGAATGACTAACTTTCAACAATTGCAACAATACAGTATTAAATCAAGCAATCATTCTGCTTTCTATTTTTAGGACTGGAAAGAACTAGTGGACCAGATGAAATTTGGATCTGCTCCTGCCTTTTCGTGGCTTTGACCAAGTCAGTATCTGTCAGCCTAACTCCTTTCACAAGACTGTTGGGGGATAAAATGTGGGAAGACATGAAAGCTATGTAGTTACCCAAACCTTCCAATCTTCCAAAAGAGGCATAAAATTCTACCTTCCAAGCAGTGGGGAAATCCAGCAGGTTCTAACAGGTTCTGGAGAACCAGTAGCAGAAATTTTGAGTAGTTCGGAGAACCAGCAAATACCACCTCTGGCTGGACCCAGAATGGGGTGGGAATGGAGATTTTGCAATATCCTTCCCCCCACGAGTGGGGAGAGAATGGGGATTTTGTAGTATCCTGGAGTGGGGTGAGAATGGAGATTTTGCAATATCCTTCCCCCAGAAGTGGAGAGGGAATGGGGATTTTGCAATATCCTTCCCTGGAGTGGGGAGGGAATGTGGATTTTGCAGTATCCTTCCCCTGGAGTGGGGTGGGAATGGAGATTTTGCAATATCCTTCCCCCAGAAGTGGGGTGGGAATGGGGATATTGCAGTATCCTTTCCCTGGAGTAGTCTGGGAATGGAGATTTTGCAATGTCCTTCCCCCAGAAGTGGGGAGAGAATGGGGATTTTTGCAATGTCCTTCCCACAGGAGTGGGGAGGGAATGGAGAAATTTTGCAGTATCCTTCCCCATGCCCACCAAGCCACACCCACCAGCCACACCACTCCCACCAAGCCACACTCACAGAACCGGTAGTAAAAAAAATTGGATTTCACTACTGGAACAGACATTTTGATGCTCATTAGCCAAAGGATCCTTTGATAGCTAGACAAAAGGGACAATTACTTCTTTAAACTCCACTGAGTGAAAAAATCTATCAGAGGCCCATGTACTCCTTTTATGACTCCATCGACCAAAAAGAAAAGAACACAAATTTGAAACAAAGCAAAGCCTTCTTCCTTGGATGCTTCCTTATCAACATTGATTTCTGATAAGTTAGTATATTGTTCCAATTCTACATTAATTATAATAACGATATCATCCTGTCTGATTTAGAGACAAGTGGAGATTAAGCAGAGCGAAGGAGGAATATCTAGGTGATATGGGCAAAAGCACAGTTTCTCCTTCCAGAGAGAAACTTGCATCTTTTTTTAAAACGTTACTCAGATTATCCTAAAAGTACTTTTCCAAAAGGCATTTGGACTTCCTTGGATTTTTTTCCCCCTTTTGAAAATGTTTCGCTTCTCATCCAGGAAGCTTCTTCAGTTCTATATTTCCCCGCCATTCAGCTAGAACTAAGGAAGCCTCTCGGATGAGAAGGGAAATATTGTCAATGGGGAAAAAAAAAAACCCAAGAAGAAAAGTCCAGTTGTCTTTTGGAAAAGCATTTCTGGGACAACCATGATATTTGTTTGTTTGTTTGTTTGTTTAAATTTATATGCCGCCCTTCTCCCAAAAGACTCGGGGCGGCTCACAAAGATTAAAAACAGTAAAAAAAAAAAAGTCATACAGAATATAAAATTAAAATGAAACAATTTAGAAAAAAAATGGATAAAAATAAAAAGAGAGGAATAAAGAAAAAGAAAATAAAGAAATAAAGAACCCAAGTCCCATCAGCCAAGCAGTTCGAAAAGCCATGTTTTCAGGTCCCGGCGGAAGGAGCGGAGATCAGGGGCGGTCTGGAGGTCGGTGGGTAGCTCATTCCAGCAATAGCACTTAGACTTATATACCACTTCAAAGTGCTTTACAACCCACTCTAAGTGATTTACAGTCAGTATATTGTCCCCAACAATTTGGGCCTTCATTTTATTCACCTTAAAAGGATGGAAGGCTGAGTCAATCTTGAACTGGTGAGAATCAAATTTCTGGCAGTGAGTTGAAGTAGCCTGCAATACTGCATTCTAACCATTGCTCCACTGCACAACTCATATAAAACAATTACTCTTGTGCATACAACAATTAATAACAAAGCAGTATCTCTGCACAGCTATCTCACCTATCTGATCCATAACTATTAATATAGTAATCTTTTTCCATGCAGGGCAATCAATTTCTCATTTCACTGCTTTCTCCCTACTATATTATCAGAGGCCTTTGCGTGTTCCACTTTTCTGTTCTTTTTCAGACTCATTATTTCAGGCAAGTTTGTTTCACAGCCTTTCATTTGCTTGCAGATTTGAATTTTTCCAAAGTAATTTGCAAAAAATGTCGATGTTCATGTTTTTTTTCTGATTTGGAAGATATCTTGATAAATATTCTATGATATCACACAATGGCTCTATGAATTATTGAGAGCAATATATAGCAGAAGTGCAAAGCAGTCAACAATTTTTTGATTAGATAAGCTACAGATAGATAATACATTTATATTTTAGTTTTTGGAGTTTTTATTACACAAACTTTTATTTTAATACAATTACAATACACTTAAAAGCTCTATGAAACAAGCCCACTCATGCACTAAATAATAGGAGACTGTAGAAGACCTAAAGGTATTAGTAATAACCTCAGCCTAATGCATATGAGTAAAGCCCTGAAATGTATTTGTTTTAAATTTATTGGCCACACAAATAAGTAAGCATTTCTGAAAAAAATAAGATACTTGAGTTATTTCAGTTGTTTTTCTGTTGTAATTCTATGCTCTTGCTGTTTTTAACCAGGAAGGACGCTGGAAAGTGAAAAATTGTAAAAGCAGATATTTTTATATTTGTAAAAGAAGAGGGAATATAGGCAATCATGTTTCTGAAGTGGAATCAGGCTGTCCAGAGGTAATATTTAAATATGGGAAGTGTTCAACTATAGTTTGATAAGAGTTAAAGCACCTTTTGAAAATACCACACTTCTTTTGCGTTTATAATATATGCATATTAAATACAAAAGTGAATTGTACTGGGATCAGTAGAATGCCTTCCCAAGGCAAAAATTGTGTCTTTGTTGACATGAATCAATCTGCTTAATATAATCAGCAATCTTTGTGCAAGGCATATTTCTTGGAAGTTTTGGGCTCCGCTATAGAATTAAAAACATCTTACTGGAGGCGCAGGCTGGCTTTTAGGATGGGGCTAACAGTTAACCAATATCTAATGGCACGATATCCACCGAGAAAAGAATTAACTGATTTTATATTAATCTTTGTCTCAATTCCGAGGAATATATTATGGAGGAAGTTTGGAAATTCCACAATAGATTGCTGGCTTCTTATGCTCATTATGAATCTGTATGAAGGATCACTATACCCTCAGGGCCATCTAAAATGTTTTTTTTTTCCCCAAATCCAAGATGAAGCAGGGTTATATATTAAGCCTCTCTCTCTTTAATTTCCATATTAATTTGTTGATCGAAGCAGTTTCTGACCTCAGTTTCTGTCCTCCAGTTATGTCCTATATAGAAAGGTTACCTCTTTATTGTATGCTCTACGTTTAGTTACTGTAGAGCTGAAGATCAGATAAAAGTCCTTCAGGTCTTTGCCTCTTACTACTTTGAAGAAAAATGTATCAACAACATTTATTCTAAGATCAAAAGCCATATTTTTTTTCCTAAATGCTTAACAAAACATAGCTGGCAGATTGATAGATGTAAGATGTTAAATATACAGCTGTGTTGGGGTTGCTTTCTGGTAGCCTTGATTAAGTATATTAGAGACTCTGCTCAGAAATGCATAGCTGCAATTTTCAGGTGTTTTTTTTTCCTCAATGGGGATTTACATATTACCTCTACAATTTGAGCCTTCCAGGGCAAGGCAGTCATAAAGCTGCTTTATGAAAGACAGACTTGCGTGGATAAGGCTTTTTCCATGCTGGAAGCAAAGTTATATTGGTGGTCCCTTATTGTGTACCTAGCACTGTCTGACATATTATATTTGATATACTACTAACTTGGACAGCATCCTGCCCACACCCTCTTATCTTTCTTGGTGATCTAAACCTATCTCTTATTAATTGGACCCTAAACGAATGTACAACTGAACCCATACAGGCAACCCTGTACAATGCTGTAACTAATCTGGGATTTGATCAACTAGTAACTAATAACACCAGACTCAACAACTGCCTTGATCTCATTTTCTGCAACAGTTTAAATTCAATCTATGGACTACAAATAAAAGAACCCTTTTCCAACAGTGACCATAGCATGATTGACTAACATGACGTATCTCAATATACGTCCTCACATAGAAGATCATAATGATGGAATCCCAAAGTATAACTTTAGAAAAGCCAACTATGATCTCATAACTGATG
>JANHFM010005900.1:77875-99148 GCA_032468115.1 Grayia smithii | reverse complement strand
TGCTGTCCCCTCAAAATAATGCAACACACAGCCATTAATGTCTAAACTGCTGGCAACAAAAGTGAGTACACCCCTAAGTGATAATGTCCAAATGGACATTATCTGTTTTCCCTCCCTGGTGTCATGTGACACATTAGTGTTACATGGTCTCAGGTATGAAGGGGGAGCAGGTGTGTTCAATTTGGTGTTATTGCTCTCACTCTCTCATACTGGTCACTTGAAGTTCAACATGGCACCTCATGGCAATGAACTCTGAGGATCTGAAAAAACAAATTATTGCTCTACATAAAGATGGCCTAGGCTATAAGAAGATTGCCAAGACCCTGAAACTAAGCTGCAGCTGCAGCTGTATGTGTTAAGAGGATGCATTCCACTCAGAACAGGCCTCACTATGGTTGACCAAAGAAGTTGAGTGCCTGTGCTCAGCATTATATCCAGAGGTTGGCTTTGGGAAATATACATATGAGTGCTGCCAGTATTGCTGCAGAGGTTGAAGGGGTGGGGGTCAGCCTGTCAGTGCTCAGAACATATGCCACACGCTGCATCAAATTGGTCTGCAGGGCTGTTGTCCCAGAAGGAAGCCTCTTCTAAAGATGATGCACAAGAAATCCCGCAAATGGTTTTCTGCAGACAAGCAGACTAAGGATATGGATTTCTGGAACCATGTGCTGTGGTCCGATGAGACCAACTTATTTGGTTCAGATGGTGTCAAACATGTGTGGCACCACAAAGTCAAGTGTGTCTTGCCTACAATCAAGCATGGTGATGGGAATGTCATGGTCTGGGGCAGCCACAGTTCATAGAAGGAACCATGAATGCCAACATGTTCTGTGACATACTGAAGCAGAGCATGATCCCCTCCCTTCGGAGACTGGGCTTCAGGGCAGTATTCCAACATGATAACCACCCCAAACACACCTCCAAAACAAGTACTGCCTTGCTAAAAAAGCTGAGGGTAAAGGTGATGGACTGGCCAAGCATGTCTCCAGACCTATTGAGCATTTGTGGGGTATCCTGAAATGAAGGTGGAGGTGCGAAAGATCTCTAACATCCACCAGCTCTGCGACATCGTCATGGAGGAGTGGAAGAGGACTCCAGTGGCAACATGTGAATCTCTAGTGAACTCTATGCCCAAGAGGGTTAAGGCAGTACTGGAAAATAATGGTCACACAAAATATTGACACTTTGAGCCCCATTTGGTCATTATCACTCAGGGGTGTACTCACTTTTGTTGCTAGCAGTTTAGACATTAATGGTTGTGTGTTGCATTATTTTGAGTGGACAGCACATTTGCACTGTTATACAAGCTGTATACGCACTACTTTACATTGTAGCCATCAATTCTTCCGTGTTGTCACATGAAAAGATATACTTAAATATTTTCAAAATGTGAGGGGGTGTACTCACTTCTGTGACATATTGTACATTGTTTAGACTGCAGCAACAGAAAAATACATGAAATTACTAAGAGCATTAAAAACTACTTGGTTCAGAATGAAATATAATAAGTATTATGGCCTGGGACCCATGTTCTGTATTATTTATTATCAAAAGTTGCATTAAAGAACATAAAATCACCAAATAAAGACAAAACACTGTTCTCTCTCATCTATATGAGTAGTCTCGAGACTTTCGAACAGACACTTTTGTGCAGAGCTTTGGAGTTAATAACCCAGCAAGACTGAAAGGCCTACAACAGCAAGTGTAATGGAAGCGAAACTAAGAGAAGAAACAAAGTAGTATTCATTATGTTCTAGGACTGATCAAAACAGTACCATGTTTTGGGTGGGAAATACATATTATATACATTCCTTCAGAAACTGAAGCCCAAATAACATTGTGAGGTAGAGTGATCTATGAAACAATAATTCAAAATCATCAAATTCAGAATTTCCACAGCAGATAATGGACTCAAACTTCAGTCTTTGTCCAATATTTTAACTAGTACAGGAACTAAGGAACATACAAAGGTGTCAAAGCACCTTTTGAATATAAAGCTACTGCTGGAAAGGGCATGAACACAACCCAGAAGATAAGACAGAGAATAATACAAATACCTTAAAGAGCTGATAGGCATAGATGTCATTCATATCTATGTTTACTATTCGCAACATGTTTTTGATCTCTTTGAAACTCATCTTATTGTCTTTGTTCTTGTCGGCTTCATGTAAGATGCCATGGATCCAGGTAGGGCCTAATGTAAGGACAATGTAAAAAACTGGGAAGCATCTGCCTTAAAATTTAAATTCACTCTCCTTCTGTCTTGCATAGTTAATTCAAGAAAGTTATGAAGATGAGTCTCAATACAAACTCTTAAGAAAAAGGAAAGGAGTGTCAGGGCATATTTTAAATGCAGAAGACAGGGTACAAAGGATCAGCTATCCACAAATATTTGAATGAGCAATTTCTATTTATGGTAATTCTTAGACATATGATTAAAATGTCTTTATCAAATTCAAGTTGTAAGAAAAGAAAAATTTCTGGCCATATAACCTATTTCAGAAAAAAAATAAATTGCTGCTTCTAAAGCCAATAAATTATCCTTTGTTAGGTAAGTAACAAAGTAACAAACAGAGAATGGTTGCACTCCAGCAACATCACTGCCATATAATCCCTTTGCTGATGCATTTTGGCCTTTGAGGCATAATTCAACTTTTTACTCTGTGGCCATTGCCCTAGATACAGTATAATGGTATAACAGCATTCCCTTGCCATGGAAGATGCTACAAGATAATAGGGATAAGATGCTCCCTAATTCTATTTGCTTCTTTTGTGCATCACCCATGCACAGCAAGCCATGAAACCAGATGTGGCTCCAAACCCCATTTCAAATATGATAACATGTATTTTTAAAGCTCAGATGTCTAGTACTTAACACAAGTTGAGGCATAGATTTTAAAAAGAGAAAGAAGGGTTTTGAATTGATTCAACAAAAACCTCCTTTCTCTGTGCCTCAGCTTTAAGGGGGAATAATATCTATCACACTTCTAAGTCTTTGCCGATATAGAAAGAAAGGATATTGATCGAGCTTTTCTCGCTGGCTCATGGTTTCACATCTGACCATCAGTTTTGTGAGTCCCCTCACCCACTGTTGGACTTCAATCCCAGTCCGAGCAGCCAGATCCAGGTTTTTCCGTTTACCCCTGAAGACTATAGTGAAGCACTGCTCTTCTGCAAAAGAACCACCAAATTTCCGAAGCCCCTCAGATTGGTAACCTTCACGCACACTTTCTACATGGAGGATGGAAACTGAAAGACAAGGCATCAAAGGGAGTCATTCATTGACAGAGATAACAATTAAAAATATTCTAGGTGTCTCAACTCACTGAATACCTACCACTTTCAGTGAAAATGTTTTCATTTACCATAAGAAAGCAGGGAAAGACTATATTTGCTTCAAACCATGGGATGAACTGTATATACATTTGATAAATAAGCAAATAGCAGAGCACAGAACGAGCAGGCAAAATACTCAAGATTCAACTCACAATATTTCACCATAGGGCTGGAAAAGCCAGGGTCTCTGAGACCCTGGAGAATGGGTGTCATTAGTGCCAATTAACCCTTCCTGATCTGATGTTTCTCAATGATACTGAACTCCAACGCCCATCATTCCAGAGCAGTAGACAGAAGGTGGGGACGAAGTAAAGGGAGCAGTGTTTGGCTGTGATAAAGGGTATTTTTCTTTCTCACCCAAGAGTCTATCAAAAACTCATAAGAAAAAAATTATCTGGAATAAAGGTTTGATGATGCCTGGGCAGGATGGGAATAATAATCTAGCACTCCTAGACGAGGCGGCAAATCTCAGACCAGGATGTGTTTTAATTAGCACTTTAATGTGTTCAAACATTTCTCATTTACCATCTCAGCAAGACTTTAAATACCTCTGAAAAAAAGGTTCCAACTTAGGAGAGAACTACTGGCTTGATCAGCCAAGGAAGCATACCCCCTCTTCTCTGTTAGACTATCTCAAATAATGTTTCTTGAACTTCTTGTTCTCAGGACCCCTTTTCCACTTTTAAAAATTATAGTAGAGCTTTCGTTTATATGGTTTATACAGGTACTCCTCAACTTATGACCACAATTGAGCCCAGAATTTCTATTGCTAAGTGAGACATTTGTTAATTTTTACTACCTTTCTTGTCACAGCTGTTAAGTGAATCACTGCAATTGGTAAATTAGTAACATGGTTTTTAAGTGAATCTTTGTCAGGCTGCCCTTGAGGTGCACAAGGAGGCTTCAGCTAGTCCAGAATGCAGCCGCGCAGGTGGTTATGGGAGTAACTCGATACTCCCATGTAACGCCATTCCTGCGCGAGCTGCACTGACTCCCGGTCGCTCTCCATGTGCGCTTCAATGTGCTGGTCTTGACCTATAAAGCCCTACATGGCTTAGGCCCAGGGTACCTGCAGGACCACCTACTGCCGCAAGCATCCTCCCAGTGCCTGGTCCGTTCTCATAGGGTTGACCTCCTCAGGGTGCCCTCAGCCAGACAATGTCGGCTGGCGGCGCCCAGGGGAGAGCTTTCTCTGTGGGAGCGCCAACCCTGTGGAACGATCTGCCCGTGGAACTTCGGACCGTCCCAGACCTTCGCTCCTTCTGACGCGACTTGAAGACGTGGCTTTTTTACCAAGCAGGCTATGGTTGACCATTTTTAAATTATTTTTAAAATATTGTCTAAATTATTGAATTTTAACTTTATTAGTGCCCCTTTTTAATCTTTCCAATTGTTTTAATGTTTTAATGTCTTAATGTTTTAATGTAGTCTGGTGTTTGTCTTTATTGTACTTACTGTTTATGTTTTTACTGTGAGCCGCCCTGAGTCCTAGAAGGATGGCATAGAAATTAAATTAAAATAAAATAAATAAAAATAAAAAATAAAGTCACAAAAGGTGATCACATGACTCTGGGACATTGCAACCATCATAAATATGAACCAGTTGAATTTTGATCACATGACCATAGGGATGCTACAATGGTCGTGTGAGAAACAGTTATAAGTCACTTTTTTCAGTGCCACTGTAACTTTGAACAGTCACTAAATGAACTGTTGTAAGTCAGGGACTACCTGTATTTTTTGTATAAATATACGGTTCCTGTTGAGGAAATTGCAGAGTAACCCTTGATTAGCAAGAGCGTGCACATGAAACCGGTTGAGAGTAACTATGAATAAGCACAGTCACCACACAGATACACTGAGTTGTGTTAAAGTTTACTCTCAGTAAAAAGTAAAACACAGTCCAAAAAATGGTTCAGGTCATACACATTTAAATCAGTAGATAGCCAGAACAACGGTCCAGGGATAATCCAATAACAAAGTCTTCTTACCAGTCATATTAGTCATTCACAATAAACAGTTCTTCTGGATTTGCAAACAGCAGCAAATTCACTGACCAGACAGAGATATCAGAAAGCAAAAACAACAAAGAAAGCAATCCATATTTCTGGTTCCCTCTTAAGGACATTGGCAATAGAGCTAACCAATCAGGACACAGGAGGATGCAATACAGCAGTCTTAAAGCTATAACATACATTAATGGTTTATAGATTGCCAACCCAACCAGTTAGGTAATAGTCATATTCCTAACAGAGTGCAGAGAAGAGCAACAAAGAGGGACTGAAACAGTGGTGGGTTGCTCCCGGTTCGGTCCGGTTCACACGATCCAGTAGCGGTGACGTTGTGACGTCACCGTACCGGTTCTCCACGTCCCAGAGCCGGGCCTACCCGCACGCCCGAACTTATTTTTTTCCAGTAAAAACCCCCAAAATAGCTCGTTTCGAGGTTTTTCCTAAACAAAATTTAGTGCACACACACGGTAGCGCATGCGCAAATCACGCGCACGTGTGTGCAGGAAGAGAATTGGTAGTAAAAGTAAGTAGAACCCACCCCTGGATTGAAGGCTAAAACATATGAACAACAATTGCAAGAATTGGGTATGTCTAATTTAATGCAAAGAACGACTAGATGCAGGGATGTCAAATTGGTGATCACATGACATGATCCAGTTTGACACCTGTGGACTAGGGTAACATAATAGCAGTGTTCCAAAGAAGGTGGGGTGTCAGCTATTTTCCAAAGCAGGACAAGAAGCAATGGATGGGAAATAATCAAGGAGAGAACCAACCTAGAAGAATGGAGAATTTTCCTGACAGAACAATTAATCAGTCGAACGACTTGCTTCCAGAAGTTGTGAATGCTCCAACCCTGGAGGTTTTTAAGAAGAGATTGAACAACCATTTGTGTGAAATGGGATATGGTTTCCTAAACAGGAGGTTGGGCTAGAAAACCTGCTTGGTCCCTTCCAACTTTGTTGTTCTGTTATTGTTAAAGGTGAACAATCTTGGGCCTTAGCACACATTAAAACCACGCAAAGCTTTGAGATTGATGTTTTGAGATTATTATTATTATTACTTATTGCATTTATATGCCGCCCTTCTCCCGAAGGACTCGGGGTGGCTCACAATTCAAAAAACAAAAAACAACAATAAATAGCCTAAAAATCTTTAAAATAAATGCAATTAAGATTAAATTTAAAACAGTGAAAATTTAAAAATTAAAACACATTAAAACAAATCCATCCCATCAGCCAATTTTATCAAAGAGCCAAGTCTTCAGATCGCGATGGAAGGAGCGGAGGTAAGGGGCAGTCCGGAGGTCGGTGGGAAGTTCGTTCCAGAGGGCCGGTGCGCCCACAGAGAATGCCCTCAGTCTGGGCACCACCCGCCAACACTGTCTGACAGATGGTACCCTGAGGAGCGCAGCCCTGTGTGAGCGCACTGGGAGGTGGGATGAAGGCAGAAGGTGGTCCTGCAAGTACCCTGGGCCGATGTAGGGCTTTATAGGTTAATACCAGCACCCTGAAGTGAATCCGGAGAACTACCGGTAGCCAGTGCAGCTCGCGCAGGAGAGGTGTCACATGGGAGTAACGGGAAGCCCACGTAACTATCCGCACGGCTGCATTCTGGACTAACTGGAGCCTCCGGGTACACCTCAAGGGCAGCCCCATGTAAAGGGAGTTGCAGTAGTCTAGGCGCGAGACAACCAGCGCTTGAGTGACTGTGCGGACGGCATCCTGGTCTAGAAACTATGTAGTATTCCACCACTACTAACACACCACCTCCATGGTTGTTGTAGATAAAATTTGCCTATGTAAGAACACACAAATATCATGGGCTTTCTATTGCCTGCTAACTCAGCATCATCCTGGCCTTGATCTGCCCTGCAAAGCTTAACACTCTAGTATTTCACGCTGAAAAGCTTATTACATGCCAAGGAAAACATGGATTTATATACCATTTTAAACTCATTTCATAGAAAAGCATTTATTTTGTCACTTTTCAGCAGCTCCTCCATAAAATCCAGTCACCAGAGTGTAACATAGAATAAAGTCAAGGAAAAATCATTGTTTCTCATTGTTCAGAATGACTTATTTTATATTAACATGCAAATCTTATTACAGAAGCGTTCAGATGTTCTGGCTTTTTGTTGAAGTACTTGACGAATTTGACAAATGTTACCATCACCACCAAATCTTTTTTTTTCTTTATTTGTGTTAAGAATATTAAAAATGAGGTGTGCATTCTACACATAAAGACATTTGCAAGGCCATCTCTCTATTTTATAGCATATATGGTTTCCACTTGATGCCAGTATACTTATCAACAAGATTATGTGACCCTTAGTTCTTGTAATCAAATTTTTCCATTTGTTCCAGTGCAGTATATAAATCTGTATAAACCAGTTCTGCAGTTCTTATAAACCTGTATAAACTGGTTGCAATTTACAACCAGTAAATTGCAAAGAAGTAGTCAATCAAAGTACCTAGAGGATAATGTTGCTCTAGTAAAGTTATGAAAGCAAATCAACAAACAATTGAGGGTGATTTTCTCTTGCTCCTATTCTGAGCATACATATCCAAAGGGATGTTGAAACATCAGCATTCTGCATATAACAATATTTTTAAACTTAACATTCAAACTAAGCAACTTTTACTCAGGGGAGAGCATGAATAAAGTAAGCTGAGGAATCATAATAGTTATGTTTTTCCTTTAAAAAGCCTCCACCAACCTACTTGTATCAATTCTGGGCAGTTTTATGCCAGCATTTCATACAACACAACAGATCATAAACTAGACAACCATATTTTAACCTACCATCTTGGATGAATCCAATTCATGATTTAATTTATAGATTACTCTGTTACCTGAACTCAGGAAAACTAGATTAATTGAGTAAATCAGGGAAGCATGCCTTATGAGCCCCATTTCTGTTTCCTTTTCTTATTTCTTGTATAACCAAATCACGATGTTCTGCTGATAAATAGATCAACAATCACAAGTGACTTTTGCCTCTTCTTAATCATCACTTTTTCAAAACTTGGGACTGTGCTTTAAGATAACACTTCAAAGTACAGTTACCCATAAATAGCTTAAATTAAGTGAGATCTGCTTACAAAAGAAAATCTTACATTGTTTAAAGCCTTACAGATATTCTTTGTGCATCACATATTAAAATCCTTGTCAGTCAACTACAGCACAAAATTAGGGCATGAAAATTAATCTAACTAAAATGAGTACCCTTGCAATTAAACACTGTTTATATTCCAAGAGTGGAAAAATCCACTTAATTAAACAGATTATACTTGTCTCAGACAGGGAAGTACTGAAAAAACATTCCATATGCCTCCTGCAGTACACAAACAACTTTCTATTTTTTTCCTCATATTATCTAAAATTTAAAAACATTTTAGCAGCAAGACTCCAGTTCAAGCTTTCCAAAAATTTATAACCAAAACTACCCCACACTTATCTTTGCAATTATTAAGAAAACATCAGAAATAATGCATTACATTAGATGACATTTGTTTGTTTTATAGACTACTTACTTCCTAGATGATTTATAAAAAATAAACACATATTCACCATAAACATGCAACAATATTCTAATATGCTTTGCAAAGACATCATAAGGTAAAGGTAAAGGTTCCCCTCGCACAGATCCCGACTCTAGGGAGCGGTGCCCATCTCCGTTTCAAAGCCGAAAAGCCAGTGCTGTCCGAAGACGTCTCTGTGATCATGTGGCCGGCATGACTAAACACTGAAGGCGCATAGAGCGCTGCTACCTTCCCACCAAAAGTGATCCCTATTTTTCTATTTGATTTTTTTATGTGCTTTCAAACTGCTAGGTTGGCAGAAGCTGGGACAAGAAATGGGAGTTCACCCCATTTCGCGGCACTAGGGATTCAGACCGCTGGAACTGCCTACCTTTTGATCTACAAGCTCAGCGTCTTACCCACTGAGCCACCGCATCACATTAAAGACATCATAGAAGTAGCTATTATTACTTTTAAAACTCATAAATTCATTATAATGAACTGTTTTTTGAATCACAGAAGCTAGATTTGAAAGAATCAATTCAAAACAACTTAAACTTCAAAAAACTAGGACTGAAACAAATTACTTTTCAGATAGCTGAAGAATATAAGAATCTCCCTCTCATCTCAAATTACCACATTCTCAATTCCATCTTTCTTTACAGAATTTTCTTTTCTTTGTGGGCCCCTGATCTTGTTGCTTTTCTCTGAACCTTGTCCATGTTCACAAATATTTGTTAAAAGAGACTGCTTAGAATCAGAAACTACAGCAGAGCTATTGAGGTAAGACCAATACAGAATGAAAAATATCTAATAGAAACATACCATTATATTGAACTTTTAAATATTATAATTGTACAGATGCTGTTGAATTCCAACCACAACAGTCATTTAGTAAATCTTAGAATAAGACTTTCGACTAGCTAATAAAAGCCTCTGTAGATGTTTTAAGGCTTGTCACCTTTTTATCACAAAAGTCGATTTCCTTCCTGGAGATTAAACCTCTATCTGCCCTCCAAACAATCTTGCATGTGAGGCCTCACCTTATGCTTTCAAAAGAATGATTCGACCCGGTAATACTAACACTAATATTGTCCATATCCCTATAATGTACAGAGAAGGGTTTAAAAAAATAATAGCCCACCAATTTAATTCAAAGAATTAAGCTTGTGCTGACAACATTATTCTTTATCCAGGAATGAAATCCTAGAAGACAAACTAGTCTTCAGTGCTAGGCAATTTAAACACTTGCTAGGCAATCTAAAGAATGGTTACTGCTATTCTATCCAGAGGTGAAATGCTACCGGTTCGCTCCGGTTCGGGTGAACCAGTAGTGATATAAACTGGTAGTTTAAAAAAACTACGATCTGACGATCACCTCTGCCACACGGTTTAGCTTTGCTAGAAAGCAGGATTTCCTGCTTTCTAGCGAAGCTAAATGCGCTGCACAGCTGATCCCCTCCCTCACTGTTCTACTTACCCTCCCAAGCCTCCTTTTGGTGTGTGCTGCACATGCACATGTAGTCTGCATTTGGTGCGCATGCGTGGCCAGAAAATCGGTAGCAAACCGGTTCAGATTTCACCACTGATTCTATCTCTGAAAACAAAGAGGTATTGGACTATTAAACCAGGTTCCATTAATAACCAATTAGCATCACTGTAATACAATATTATCACTTCTGTAGTTGCTTTTCAAACTTCCAGTTCCTGTTATACTTTTATCCAAAGTCCTAGATGAATTTTGCAGCTAGGCTATATTCCAGGACACTGCAATTATGAAAGATGTGTTAACCATCACATCCATTTAGAATTATCCAGGTGTCCAAGATTCATTCCAAATTTACTTTAAAAATCCAAGATCCTTTTTTTCTGTTTGCATGGTTAAAAGAAATCTTGGTGGAAAAGGGAATATCAGTTCAAAGCTGGTCTCAACTCAGCGTCATATTTCCAATGAGATCACCAACTGTTGCTCCAAACAGAGTCTTTTGCATGGAAGAGTGGACGAATCAAAAAGATCATAGAAAAACAAGGCAGGAATATTGAGGAGCTTTGAAAACAGCATGGCAATGGTCTGAATAAGTGGCTGCTTGTTCAAGAAACAGCAATTTATATTAAGAGGTATCTGTTTCTAATTCACAGTATAATCACTATCACTGTTAAGAGAGCCTCAGGTACAAAGAAAGCAGTATATAGACTGATACTCTCTAATAAAAGTTCATCTACAGTAGGATCTGTCAAAATGGTATGGTCTATACAGTCCACCTTTCCTTAAGGAGAAAGTGAGAGGGAGCAACGGGAGGAGACAAACAGAGATACAGATACAGATGTCACATTTGTCATGTTCCACCTACAAGGTTTCACATGACTTCCAAGGATAGCTCCTAAAGCTAATGCATTGTATGTAATCATCTAGAATGCAATGGTCTATAAATTGAATTCCCAATGCAAAATTTTAACCCCACAGAATAACAATTGGCTACATATATCCTGTATATATCTTCAGAGTCCCATACAGGACAAAACCAGTCATGTACTGCCTGCTGGAGGTTAATGCAAAACCAGACTAAGAGCAAACAGTAATCTTTTTGGTAGTTGTGGATTCTTTGCAGGTGAAATTACATTCATTCAGAGTTAGATACTACTTGAGCAAGATGATGGACAATGCCTTCAAGATGAGCTGGGCTTAATTTAGTTTGTAGAGAATGATGAAATGGATAGGATGCTTTATGGCATAAGTTCCACCTCTTGTATGTTGGACTCATATCTCAGTGTCCTCTTTCCTGCAGTTTTTGAATTATGGAAGGAAAATATGGGAACCCTTAAAAAATATCCACAATCCCAATACCTGGATTTTGGGTTTGTTTGTTTTTTTAGTTTAAATCAAATCCTACAGGAGGTCCTGTATTTCAGGAAGCCACCAAGAAACTACAAGTAAAAAGACTACACATTCTTCTCTTGTTTGCTGCAATAGTTATGTTGTATGCATATAGATGTTTCTATATGTGATACTTGTTATTATTTACAGACCTTGTTCTTTGGATGGTATTTTTCTCAAGATTTTTAACTGCAAGCACTATTAAACTCAACAATTTTCTTCCGTTTTCATAAAAATTCATGCTTCTCCACATGTAATATTATTGGATTCTGTGAGCCCTCCTGTGGCTAAATTTTAACATCTGCATATTTCCAGGATTGTATAAAGAGGAAATTCATCACATCGGATTAATTTTTTATTCCAAAATAATGACTTCATGAAGGGGGATCTAGCTTCATCCTAGTTTCTGCATGTCTGTTAATTTTTTACATTTCCGGGTTTTAATTACTTCTGTAATCATAATACATTCAACACGAGTATCAACGATTTAATATATTTCTGACCCAATTTGAACCCCTGAATAGTTAGCTGAATGTGTTCAACTTGCAGTGAAATCTTTTTCTGTCAAATAGCTTATCCTAAACTACATCATGATCACTGGCCACCTCAGTAGAAGAAGTAGATTTATAGATGCATCCTCAGCATCTAACGATCCCATGATCCACTGCAGATTGAAAGCTGCTTTATTAGGTTGCAGCAGCGATCACTTTCCTTCCTCCAAACTAAATGATGGGGATCTTACAAATGGGGTAACTTTATGATGCATTAGCATTTCTTTTTCCATTGGGGCTGCTGTCTAATGTACTAACATTGGTGCTCATTCCTTGATGTCAGATATAGTTAATTGCATGGAAGGAGTTTCAATTATTTGTTTGTGGGTTGTTGTTTTTAATAAATACTCTAAGCAACTATTACAAAGTCAACTTGAGGGAATTATTTTTGCCATATTAAAAATAGTTAATTTTAAATTAAGTTTAAATATCCTAGAGTTGTTTTTTGGTGAGATAGGTGGCATGTAAATTTAACGAATAAATAAATAAATAATTTAGGTCAGGAATACCACCAAATAAGGTATTGAAAACTATTATTGGTAGTTTTAAGCATTGGCAAGTTAGCTTCATCTTCCATATAATTGGGCCAGTGGACACGGAAAGCAATGGGCCAGCACAATAGAAATATACAGGTAAGGATGGGTGGGCATTTATTGTTCTGGTTCAACTGGTGATGAGGACAAATTTTAATGTTATACTTGACAAATGCAGGAGAGATTAAAGCTCCAAAATTCCTGCTTTTCCAAAGCTATCCTTCCAAAAGAAATTCTAATGCCTTCTCCAAGTTCTATTTCTCAGGGTAAATGAAAATCCTAAATTGCTCATGTTTGATTTGGTTTTATAATGGCACAGATTATTATATTCAACCAAGCAGGGCAGAAATCATTATTCACCAGCCTACATGTCTGTGGTTTCACTGATGCCATTCAGATTTTGCACAGAAGGTTGACCAGCAGCACTTGCAGCATGCTTTTAAATTGCAAAATTTGCATTCATTCAGCCTGGCTATTAGAATGAGCAAATCCTATAGCCAATTTAATGCAGTCTGATGACTTATTTATCTGCCTTAGTGTTTAACTGGATTTTTTTCTCCTGCTGCTCTACTACCCATTTCAGATTAGATATTTATAAACAAGCACAGTCACAAATGCATGATGTAACAGTCAAGTAAACAGAATATGTGATATATTTATTCTGCTTGTGTTTCTGTTAGCTTCGGCATTTATTTTGGTTCCATTACAGACCATAAAGAGCAAATTTAGAACTCCAACTAATCTTTATAATATAATATTATATACATAATCTACCCAGTGCAAATAATGCTACACATATGGGAGCAATATTGAAGAAACCTGTAGTAGGATATGGATAGTGGTAAGAAATGAAAACAGCAATTGTTAACCATTATAGCTATTTACAAACAGTCTAGGCCAAAAGAAAAATATTAATTCATAATAGCATGATGAAATGCATTTGAATATATTTCATTCTGCTTTTATACCAGAGAGCTCAAGCTTACATGAAAGATTTTATACATTATATTTGCAAGGTAAAATTCAAAGGTACACAATGAGTTCTATCACTCCAATCTCACTGTTTTAATTGCATTGCACAAACATTTTCCAATTAATTTTATAAATACGTTATAAGTTTTGTAACTTTCCATGATTGATTTAAATAGAAAAAGTTATCAGATCCATTCATACCAACTTAACTCAGAAACTGGTATGATTAGAGAAGGCTTCATCCTGGTTTAACTATACGATAATTAATGGAGGGGGGAAAATACCAATGTTTGATACAATATATTAAAAAATACTAAAGCGTGTAAAAAAATCATCTTGAAAAGTCAGTGGTTCATTTAATACAATCAGCTGACTACCTTGATTGCAAGGCAGTGTCACCAGATATGGAGGAGATAATTCCTGGTTGAAAATATACTAGAAAGAAAAACATCATTATTTTCACATCTTTTCTCTGAACCATTAAAGTTAATTTGAATGTAGTTTCTATCTTAGATTACATAGACCAGCTGCTTATGTTCTCAACCTTCAGATCAAAGTAGCAAACAACCCCAGATTATCTTTTAACACAGAAGCATAGATTTCTTATTTGATGACTAGAAAATTGTAGTTGAATAAGGATTTGGAATAAAACAATAAGGAACTTTTGACAGAATTGTAAATTAAATATCAGGGTTGTATACTGTCTAATTGAGGCAAATAATTTTATATGATTTCATGTGGGTCTTCAGGGCTGGAGGCAGTGGTGGGTTGCTCCCGGTTCAGGGCGGTTTGCACGATCTGGTAGCGGTGACGCTGTGACATCACCGAACCGGTTCTCCGTGACTGGGAGCTCCACGACCGGGACCCCAACCGCATGCCCGTACTTAGCGTTCTTGGGGTTCTGCGCATGCGCAGAACACTTTTTTTGAGGGTTTTCCCCCCCAAAAAAGGTACTGTGCATGTGCGGAGCGCTCATTCAGCGTGCGCACATGTGTGAAGCGCACGCACATGCCAAATGCACACTCAGCATGCTCTGATGCATGCACAAAGCGCGTGCATCATCAGAACCAGTAGTAAAGATAAATAGAACCCACTACTAGCCGGAGGTTTTATCTTCTGAGCTTTTGGATGCTGGAACCCATCTTGAGGAAACTTCTGTCACACTCTGCTAGACAGAAGTTCCATGATGAGGGGCTCCAGCTTGAGTCTGAAAGCTCAGAAGATAAAAACCTCTTGTCCTGGTGACCAGGTTATTATCCTGGGAACACCTGTAGTCACTTTCCTTCATGCAAATAATTTTTCCCAGAAGTGGAAAACACAGCAATGTCCCTGTATAAAATAAAATTTAAAAATATTACTTCTTCAGGACACTAGTAGAAACTCAAAGGAGTTGAGAATTAAAGAAAAAATAATTTTGATCTCCCAAAATATGAATAAAGTATAAAATAAAGCCATCCATTTGAGTATCTTAATTCTGGCTAACTCATTTATATTCAGGTTAATGGTATTAGCAATTCATTTCTACTCAATGAAACAAAAATGAAATTAAAGGAGCTCAGCTGATAAGCTTTTCTTAAAAGTAAATTCTTTGAAATTCAAATGTATTTTACTCTGGTGCTCATAGAAATATTTGCCCATGTGTTACAGGCTGTTAAAATTACTACTTAAAAGGACTTGAGAACAACTAACTGAGACATAATTGGGTTTCCATCAACGATCAAAAGGAGCCCGTTAACCCTGGGATAAATAATTAGCTGCTGTTTCATTAAGATAATTCCCAATTTTAAAATCAAGGGATTAAATTCAACCCAAACAAAATCCCACTGCTTTTAATGAATTTCAAAGGCATGATCATGTTTTTACCTGTGGGATCCATTAAAGAAGATAAAGGTAGTGAAGCGTAGCAGCTATGACATTTACCCATCTGGCATCAGAGTTCTCCACATATTCTTTTTAAGGATAATTCCTGGAAAACTGGTCTATCAAGTGTTTACTGATTTACTGATATCCTGTCAACAGCTGCTGCCACGTTTCCAATGTTCAGGGAAAAAAGGGCATTTATTAGCCTTCAAGCCCTAATAGAAATATTATTTTCCCTTAGGTCATTTTCATGCTGGGAATATCACTTAAGGACAGTATGAGATGCAGAGTAGTGCCCTCTAATATAAAATATATAGTTGGTAGCAGGGGGAGGGGAGAATTATGCAGATTTGAAAGAAGTCATGCAAATAATATACAGTATGAACAAAGGCCAATTAATAACATTGAAAAATAAAGGGAGTAGTCCAGAAAATCCAAACCTTGAATAAGCATTATCATCTCTTTTCCTTTTCCCAAAAGCTTTCTCCATTTATTTTCTCCATAAATAATTACCAAATTAATAATAATAATAACACCATCAAACATCTATAACTGCCTATCCCAGGTCCTTGGGTAGGACTCGATAGATTCGGGATGGCGAACCTATGGCACACGTGCCAGAAGTGGCATGCAGAGCCATCTCTCCAGGCACACGAGCCGTAACCCATTGCTCTTTCGGGTTTCGGTGTGATGGCCTGCTTGTGTTCACACACACAGGAGTGACAGAAACTGAAAAAGCAGCCATGCATGCGCGCACCAGGCAGCTGCTCTTCCGGTTTCCCGTGCATGCATGCCCACCGGCCACCTGGACTTCCAGTTTCTGGCGTGCATGCATACGCAAAGATCATCTGACCGGTGTGCACGCCAGAAACCAGAAAAGCTGGTCTTCATGCACGCGGAAGCACGTGGAAGCACAAGAAACTGGAAGCACAGCCGCCTGTTGTGCATGCGCGCACTGAGCAGCTGCTCTTCTGGTTTCCATCGCATGCATGCACATCATCCCACTGGTCTTCACATGTGCATGCATGCATGTCAGAAACCAGAAGACTAGGTGGCAGGTGCGCATGTGCACACCAGAAAACAGAAGAGCAGCAGCTCGGCATGCACATATGCATAGGGCAGCTGCTCTTCCAGTTTCTGGCACACGCGTGCATGCAGGCACGCACTCCCATTTTAACCCTCGGTGTCAAAAAGGTTTGCCAACACTGTGATAGATGGATAAAAATGTCAAATCCAGCCTGAACATCTGATTGACTGTGCAACAAACCATAACAAAAACTGACCTCCAGTGAGACCCTACCTTTATGTGGTTGTTGGGCATGTGTGCTCTGAGGAAGATGAGAGCTATACCACAGGTTGAACCACACTGAACAGGTGTTACCAGAGGAGCCAGACAAAGAGTGCCATTTGTATAAAAGCATATGCTATTTCATATTACAAAAACCCATATCGGATTGATTGTCACCCATGTCAACATGGACCACTTGGTGTTTAAGTTCCTGGACATCTGTAGAAAAATGAGCTACAAGGCTCAAGACTGTTGGTTGAGCAACCAGGGCCAGCAGCTGTAGAACTATTAGAAGAAAAGATGTTTACCTTTAACACCACAAACATCAATATCTACCTATCCCAGGCCATCTGGACGGATTTGACAGATCGATTAAAATGCCAAATACAGTCTAAATATCTTGCTGACTGTGCAATGAACCATAATAGCAACGTGGAAAGTTGCTTACAAAGAAGTTAAGTGAAATTGCCAATATAATTAGGATATAGATGGTGATGTCAAAATTTATCCAGTATCATATTTTTAATAAGGACTTTATAGGTGCAATATATATGAAATCTTTGGGTACATAGCATAACTACCATTCTGGTTTCCAATGAAAAAGTTATTTAGCAGTTTCTCCTAATATAAAAGCCATATTTCAGAGATAAACAAAATATGATTAAGAGAAATTATCGCACACAAATTATCTCAGAAAAGCAAATGGAAGCGCAAATTTGCAATTCTCCAAGTCCCTCTTCATTTTTCCTCTGTATGTAAAAGTGAAAGAGTCAGTCATGCTTTGGGTCCCCACCACATATAATGATTTAACTTTTTTAAAAAGCAACTTCAATAATCTGAATTATTTTTATATAATATTTAAAATATTTAAAATATTTTATATAATATTTAAATATTTAATATATAAAAATGAAACATTTTTAATTTACCTCAAGCAAAACCTCATTTTGTTAATATCGCATAACTAAGGTTTAAAACATACGTTTTAGGGACAGTCATCCTTCTTGTCAGTTCTTATATGAAATTTGATGATGAGATTTTCCCCCAACTTGGCCTTCATACAAGTTCTAAAATGCCACAGGGAAAGATTCAAAAGAACAAAGAATGTACACACAAGGATAATACTGAGGGACCACCTCTTCCTGATTTCATCTGCCTGTCCCACCAGATCCAATAGAATGGGCATGTTGTGCGTCCCATAGTCTAGGAAACTTTATTTGGGCCAGTCCTAGGCAGTGGGCTTTTTCTGCTATGAATAGAATAGAATTCTTTATTGGCCAAGTGTGATTGGACACACAAGGAATTTGTCTTGGTGCATACTCTCTCGGTGTACATAAGAAAAGATACATTCAGCATGGTATGGCGATATGGTATGACAATTAAATTCATTTGAGTAAATTTAGAAATAATTACCTACTAATAAGGTTCACATATCAGCCCCTGGCATTTTTCACTTGATATAAAGTTTTATCTCCCTAAATTATTTTAACCTCTTTTGAAGAAGTTGGTTTTATTAAAAGATGGCCCTATCTATATTATGGAGAACAATGGTAAATTCCTTGGAATTTATTAAGTTCCTTTTCATTCCCTGTCAGAGGGGAGTCCAAGCTGATTTTAAACATTTTCTCATAAATGTAAACACACGGAAGCTTCCAAATTAAACCCCTAAGAGTAAAAAAAAAAAAGTTACTTTTTTATCCTCATTTCCAATAAACAAGCCAACAGTCTGGTTTTGATATGCTTGTTTAGACTTTAGTTACCCAAAAGGTCTTTTAAAGACACCTTTTCAAGGCTTCAGATTACAAGAAATGTCCTTGAGAATAGAGTTCTATTAAATAGAAAATGTTATGAACAATTTTGTGAAAGCTTTTCTCTTTCTCACCTCATTTCTTATCACATGTAAGTTCACAAATGCTTTGAATTTAAAGTTTCTGCTGACTTTATGTTCGTATAGGAACTGACTGTTGTGTAATGCAGCTAATGGAAAAACGTCACTCCTACCTTGATGGAAACTGATTCCTTGCAGATATTCTAGGAGATCATTTGTCTAAATTGGCTTGTCTCCTAGCAGCCCACAACCAAATGCAACCGCAAAGGATTTGGGGTTTGTCACAGATTAAAAGAAAAAAATCTTTCGTTTCTTTTAGTTTTATAAATGTAGCAGCTACTATTGTTATGTCACTGGTCCACCTTCTCTGGCCCTGGCTATGCTGATCTTTTATTTATCTTCATTAAAAAATGATACCCTACCAATGCTTATTCCAATGGTAAAGAAACATTATTCATTTTAAAATATGGGCATTTTATGTGCATGCAAAATAAAAAAGGTATAATATTTAGCTGAAGGCATATTTTCTTCGATTTCCTCTGGAGACCATGTTTTTTAACACTTGTCTGTCCCAGTTTCTAAACAACAAGCTTTGGTTTTTTATAGCCTGTTGTTGAAGAGGCAATGGTTGTTATATTTTTATTATAACTGGTTTGAATATATAAGGGCCCCCAATGCTATGAAACTGAACCACACACAATAAGAGGCAATAATTTGGCAACTGACTCATATTTATGAAAGTTGCCGTGTCCCGGGGGGGAGGGGAGTCACCTGTCCCCCTTTTGCAAAACCTTCTTATAAGCCAAGTCAATGGGGAAACCAGATTCACTTTAACAACTGTGTTATCCACTTAACTGCTGCCAGGATTCACTTAATAACTGTGGCAAGAAAGAGCATAAAATAGAGCAAATTCCTACTTAACATACATTTTGCTTAGCAACAGAAATGTTGGGCTTAATTATGGTCGTAAGTTGAGGACTACCTGTACTTGTTTCCTATTTGCCTACTGCTGCTGTCTGGCCTGAGAATGACTGGTTTCTGCTTTGCCAGCTTCAGCCGTTAACATCAAGCCAACTTGCAGATGTAACTCATGAGGCTTCTGCATGACGTTATTATGACAGCTGACTCTCACAGTGACAAGAAATCTTGGAGCTGTTTCCAAAACAAGCAACAGGTGCGGACTCCTCTGCTTTCACTCACACACCAAAAACTGGCAGATGTTCCACTCCTTCACTCAGGGGCGGTCTGGGGCTCCTTACAATACTAATCGTCCCTACCTCACCAAAATGTCTACGCCTTCCACCTATGGAACTGCTTCCGAACTCAAGGCGGCGGGAGAGATATTCCCTTATGAGTTTCAATCACTGACCACCACTGAGCCAACGCATTGTGAACCAAATTTCTCCTACATGGTGTCCCAGCCCCAAATCACTTCTTACACTGACCTCCTCAGTTCAGACGAATCTGTTCCTTCTACAGTTAAAGGGAAAAGAAGGGAAAAATGCAGGAAAATATTTACAGATGTGATTAGGAAAACACAAGTAAGGGAAGCTGCAGAAAAGTATCATCAAAGTCATCCCGAATTCAATAGAAAGGCTGTAAAAAAGTATGCATCTAATAACCCCTACGTTAATCAGGCAGGTACAGCTAAATATGCCAACATTCAAAGTGTAGGGGCAAGTCTACCACAGGATAGGGGGTATCATGGTGGGGCCTCAGCAGCAGCCTTCAATTCTCTAGATATACTTTGTTGGTGATGATGACAGATGGGGACATCCGTTGTGGAATCTACCTGGGCTTTACTCCACCTGTGACAGTTGAGAGCTACCTGAGATTGTTTTAGAAATGTTGTGGGTATCAAAAAACAAGACAAGGGAGGCCTACAGACCCCTCTCCTCCCCCAAGCATTCTGCCATGAGGATATGTTCAGCTCCACCCTGTCTTCATTGGGAAGTATCACTCAAAAGACTTTACTTTGCACTGTCTGCTTTTACTAGCAGCTCCAGCAAGGATGTCTTGAAGAGCATTGTAAGTTGGTTGAACAACTCCTTCTTCATTTCCCTGTGTGTAGGTCCTTGAAGCTGAGTCAATCAAACGTTTGTGGGCTCCCCAGACTCATTCAGCCAAGAGGCAGCTTGTATGTGTTTTCATTCAGAGTGGGGGTCTGGCCACCTTCTTCATGAGTAAACACAAATTGTTTTATTCTTCACAGTTTACAGGTAGTCCTTGGCTTACAACCATTCCTTTAGCAACCATTCAAAGTTACAATGGTCCCGTAAATCGAAATTCTTGGCAACTGGCATGTATTTATAATGCTAGCAGCTTCCAAGGTTATGTAATCACCGTTTGCGACCTGCCCAGCTGGCTTCCAACAAGCAAAGTCTATTGGGGAAGCTGGATTCGCTTAATAACCATATGAACGCCATCACTCTGCTAAACAAATAATTCCCTCATCACTGTCAAACTAGTAACTAAGTCTGCATTATTATTAATC
>JANHFM010005900.1:32470-45330 GCA_032468115.1 Grayia smithii | reverse complement strand
CCCTCCCTTCCTTCCTTCCTTCTTCAGTCTTATTTGCATCTGATCATAACTTTAGACAGTGGAACCTCTGCAAGAATATTTAGAGAAGATAAGGTGTCTTGTAGTCAGCATCTGGGGATGGTCCACAACATGTCTGATCAATACCTTGATAACATGGATACCATCTGGCAAAAATATGCTTATGAGGAAATTGCTTTTAGTAAGCAGTTATTGTTATGTGCAATTGAAGATCTCGTCAGTTTCAGGAAGCAGCATTTGCCAGCCAGAGGATTCTAATCAACGAATTAAGGTTTACAGAGCTGAGCTTGTTAACTTGCTGTTAGCACTTTTTAAGGATGTGCTGTGCTGTGGGAAACATCAAGAAGGGATGGCTTGTTTAAGCTCTCTCTCTCTGCATTACAACTGCAGTGCAATGTTTTTATGCACTGAAGTATTCAAGTACTTGTCAAGTACTTAATGAAGTACCAAAGAAGTTTAAGGTCCAGGATTAACTATAATTATCCCATTATATTTGGTTTTCCTGGAAGGCATACTGTCTACAGAAGCTTTCTGCTGTAACTGAGCCTTAATATTTTGCTATAACTTTCACTCCTGACCTTTCTCATTCTTTATTCTTGTCTTTTTTCCATTAGGTCTGGCTGCTGTTTCTCAGAATTGCTATACATTTGTTTTTATTATTCTGTTTTGTCTATGCTCACCAGAACAATAAAATTGGAAGATCATATATTCTGTATAAAACTCCTGATTACAACCCTGAAATCTCTTGATCAGGGGTAGAGTTGGGATGACTGGATGGAGCTTAGCGTTTACTGGCTGGATGCCCTTCCTGATGCCATGCAAAGTTCATGGCAGATATTTTTTCTTTGCACCCTAGGAGAGAAACATCTGCTGCTACCTAGGATTAAGCTCTCAACCTTCCAAGTGGGAGACGAGTTCTTCACCACTAAGCCACCATGCCGCTCATATATTCTCATACTATATATTCTGTATCTATGGAGCAAAAGGTTAGCAGGGAATAATGGCAGGTGATGTTGGCTAAAAATTAAAACTCCCTTCAGTGCTATTTAACCTTTGTCCTGGGGCTGCAAAATTTACTAAACATGCCGCAATGTGATATAGAGAAAAGGCATAGAAAACAATGTTATTAACATAAAAAGTCTGAAAGAAAGACATTTCCGAAGTATGTTTTGATAGTATCAGTTGCTTGGAGAGATTACATCAGCATAGACTTTACAAAAAAAAGGCCATTCTCAATCTGTTATTCATACTAGCAGAAGGGCAGTATGTATTAATTCACACCAGGGAACAACATATGTATTTTATTGCTAGATACAACTGATAATTAATGAATATGCTAAGAAATAAAGTGAAGGAAAATCTATCCAACATAGCCAAAAGGTAATCTTAAAATATAATGACATGTTCCTTTACACATGCACACACACTGCATTCATATGGAGAGGCTAGTTGTGATCATTTTAAGTAGTACATTGGCTTGGAAATAAATATGAAAGATACTCTGTATATTTTGTGATGAATGAAACAGAAAGCAAGTGCTTGGAATTGTTTTGCTTGCATCTCTTCATATTAAGGAAATTCGACTTCAGTGCAGATGAATTTGTACCCTATTTGTACCCTATGACTATCATTAAGTGTTGTATCTTTTGATTCTTAATGAATGTACATTTCTTTTTATGTACACTGAGAACATATGCACCAAAGACAAATTCCTTGTGTGTCCAATCACACTTGGCCAATAAAGAATTCTATTCTATTCTAAACTTGTCTTCCATAGGGATGTATTAGTTCATTCTTTTCTGGCTTCCTTCTTCTCTGGCCTGATCTATACCACTTTCAAATTTGATCTTTCTTTTATCAGCTGTACCCACATGCCAAATCCAGACCCCATCTGTTTTATTTTCCAGGAGTTATTCTGCTGACAGAGTCCTGGGCCCTTTCCATAATTTCTTTCTAACATTCTGTTAGGTAAGTAAGAGTAAAAAGATGTTATGTTTCAACATAAGTGAAGCCAGTAATTTTTAACCATGAAATTAATTGTATTTCACTAAACAAATGATCTTTACAAATTCTCTTGAATTTACCGGTAGTTCATTTATTTCTCTTAAGTAGTGTTTTACAAGTAACATAATGAAGCAACAATACTATTTCTCTTCCTGCCTGATAAATCATTATGGTAGACTGAACATTCTCCATTTGCAAAATACAAGCCCTTTCACTGACCAGATAACAAGGATCTAAACATGGTGGAGCATCAAAACTTTGCTGAATTTGATGTTATTCCAATATAGCCTTTGGATATATAAACAATAATTAAATCGTTTGCTTACAGAATGACTAGCAAAATTATATCAAAGAAGTATTATGTAAATGCAAGGGTTTAGATTAGATTATCATTGAAGGAAATCTTTATATTGCCCTTAATTTCTCAGCCAACATTAAGATTTTAACCATACACCAGATAATTTTGAATACTCTAGCATAGCAGATCACTTGAAGATAAATTTTGAGACCTTCAGGTTGGTGACTACAAATAAAACATTTCAAAATAAAAAAAGTGTAAACCCTCAATTTGTCACTGAGAATTTGCAACTAATAAGGCACAATCTTTCTTTAATCCAGGAAGTGGATCCAGCCTTGTACTTCTTCCAATGCTATAAAACAGATTGCTGTTAATTCATGGTTGTTGACTAACTCTGGCTACTATCTTTACACTACATTATGATACAGCGCAGTGACCTAGAAATTCAGCAGAAAGCCTTTTGCTGCAATTCCGGAATCTCACCAGACTTCCATAGAACCATATGACCATTAATGCTGATCATCAAATAAACAGCATGGAACAAACATAGCCAATTGCTTTTAATGGATTGAAATTCTGCAGTTACACTATAAACAAGATTCAAAATAAACCCACTCTTTTTGAAAAGACCTAAAAGCTATAAATTCTGACAATATTTGCAATTTTAAAAATATGTACTATGAAACTGTGAGACACAGTGATTGAATAAATCCATCCAATGCTGCAATCACAGTCTTTTATTTACTCAGGAATTTCCTATTTTTCCATCCCTGATCGAGGAAGGAATAAGCAAATTGGAAGGCACCTTGGAGGTCTTCTAGTCCAACCCCCTGCTCAGGCAGGAAACCCTATACCATTTCAGGCAAATGATTGTCCAATCTCTTCTTACAAACTTCCAGCGTTGGAGTACCCACTTCTGGAGTCAAAATGTTCCACTGATTTAATTGTTCTGTTGGGAATTTTCTCTTAGTTCTAGGTTGCTTCTCTCTTTGATTTGTTTCCATCCATTGTTTTTTGTCCTGTCTTCAGGTGCTTTCAATTCCAGAAAGCATTATTTATATGTTTTAGCCTCCAGTCCCCTAATCATCTTTATAGCTCTTCTCTACACACTTTTTAGAGTCTCAACTTCTTTTTTTACATTTGTGGAGACCAAAACTGGATGTAGTATTTCAAGGGTGTCTTACCAAGGCATTATAAAGCAGTACTAACACTTCATCAGTGGTGGGTTGCTCCTGGTTCGGTCCGGTTCTATCGAATCGGTAGCGGTGACGCTATGATGTCACCGAACCAGTTCTAATAGTCCCAGACCAAAGCCTCCCCGCGCACCCGTACTTACCTGTCCCTGCGCACAGCGCACAGAGCGCACTAACGCGCATGCGCAGGAAGCTTTTTTTGAGCTTTTCTTTTGCTTAAAAAAGCTTCTGCGCATGCGCAGGAGGGCCCGTTTGGTGCACGCACGTGCCGAACATGCACTCCGCGCACTCCGACCACGC
The DNA here is from genome assembly GCA_032468115.1 of Grayia smithii. Classification (NCBI taxonomy): domain Eukaryota; kingdom Metazoa; phylum Chordata; class Lepidosauria; order Squamata; family Grayiidae; genus Grayia; species Grayia smithii. The sequence continues at coordinate 41,517 of JANHFM010005900.1, read as the reverse complement.
GCAAAGCGCGTGCACCTACAAAACCGGTAGCAAAGGTAAGTAGAACCCACCCCTGCATTTCATGTGATCTTAATTATCCCTCTGTTAATACAGCCTAGGACTATGTTAGCTTTTTTGGCAGCTGCAGGACACTGCTGGCTCATATTTAAATGACTGTCCATTAGGGCTCCAAGATCCCTCTCACAGTTACTACTATTGAGCCAGGTACCACCTGTACTATACCTGTGTACTTGGTTTTTCTTGCCATTTAATTTCATTTTGTTAGATAGTTCCTAATGTTCAAGTCTGTCAAGATAATTCTGTATCTTAAGTCTATATTCTGGAGTGTTGGCTATTCTGGTCATCTTGCTATCATCTGCAAATTTGATGAGTTCCCATCTATCCCTTCATCCAAATAATTGATGAAGATATTGATGAGTACTGGGCTTAAGACAGAGCCTTGGGTAGTCCACTGCATACTTCCCTCCATGTACATGCAGTTCCACAGAGACCTACATGTTGAGTATGGTTGGTCAGCCAGTTACAAATCCATCTGGTGGTGATGCTGTCTAATAAACATATTTCTATCTTATTAAATAGTAGGTTGTGCTTTACTTTATCAAATTACCTAACTGAAGTTCAAGCAAATTATATCCACAGCATTTATCTGGTCTACTAATTCTGTCACTTTGTCAAAGAATGTAGAAGATTTCTCTGGCATGTTGTTTTTGACAAACCCATGTTGGCTTTTGGTTATGACTTAGTTTACCTCTAGGTGTTCACAGATTCATTGCACAATTATCTTTTCCAGAATCTTCCCAGGTATTGATGTCAGGCTGATAGGTCTGTAGCTTCCTGGATCCATTTTTCCCCTTTTTTGAAGATTAAAAACTATCTCAGCTCTTTTCCAGTCCTCTAGTAGTTTCCTGATGTTTCATGATCTTTGAAAGATATAGTTCAGTGGTTCTGAGATCATGTCTGCCAGTTCCTTCAGAAACTTATGGTGTAATCCATCTGGTCCTAGTGATATGAACTCGTCTAGGATGGACAGGTGCTCTCTTACAATTTTTTTGCCTTTTGTATTTCTAATCTATTTTTACAGTACTGTTTTTGATAGGTTGGACTATTTTTTCCTTTTCTGTAAAGACAGATGCAAAAACTGAGTTAAGCAGTTCTTTTTCCCTATTGATCATCACTTCTTTTGCCATTTTCTCCCATTAATGGACCAAAAATTTCCTTGACTTTTTTCTTGTTTTTTACATGTTGAAAGGCGCTTTTGTTGTTGTTGTTGCTATTTTTGACTATTGTCGCAATTCTTAGTACTTTTTTGACAATTGTCACAATTTTGAGCTTTAGCTTTCCTGACTTCATCTTTGCAGGCTCAGGTTATTTGCTAATATTCTGTCTTAGTTATGTGGAACCTCTTCCACTTTTTATACTTGTCCTTTTTGTCTTTCAATTTATCAGGGAGTTAATTCAATGTCAAGGAAGGAAGGAAGGAAGGAAGGAAGGAAGGAAGGAAGGAAGGAAGGAAGGAAGGAAGGAAGGAAGGAAGGAAGGATTTGGAAGTTTATTTTTAAATGGAAGGTAGGAGGAGTGGTGGAAACAAGATTTATTTGCTAAGTATCTCCATGCTACTAGTCCAAAATGAACTGTACCAGCTACTGTACTAGTAGCAAAATACCTGTACCATTTCACAAGAAAATAGATGTATGCCAAGTAGACCACTTTTAAACATCTGTTTGTGAATGTATCCTCTGATTCAAAAAAACCAGAAAACTAAAAGAGAACAGGAATTCCAAATTGATGGCTGTCAAATTTCATACAGAATGGTTTGCACATTAGTTATAGAAATAAGCAGAGAAACTTTGTTTCCAAAGACAGCACATATTTTAATAAAAAATAAATAAGAATGCTTATATTTTGTTTTTATTCTATTTTTTTAAAAAAAATTATGCTACCTATTCTGATTTTGCTTCTTATGAAGAAAGAAACTGAATTCTGTAAAATGTAAACTATTATAGGTCTATCTACATTTGTTCTTGTTTTAGAGATTTCAGTAGGGATTTTCCATGTACTTTAAACATACGGTAATTTTATAACTGCCAAGTCTAAAAGCTTGTTCTTCTTAAAATAAAAGGCAAAGTTAAACTCTATATCAAACATATTTTGGCAGTTTTTTTCTGTTCTCTCACATAATTACAATACACAGAGGCCTATTTATTACACCACCTAATCTTTTACCTTTTCTTTCCTATTTCAATTGTTTTCCTCAAGTAAGATAAATCTTACAATAGTCTTTAAAAACTCACAGTAACTAATTCATAAGGAAATGCTTTGATCAAGATAGGGAGAAAAGAAATAGCAATACTCAAAAACCATGTACCTATTATTGTTGACATAGCCTTCAAAATAATTAATACACTTCTATGAGCAGGTAAATTCTGACACCTAATTTTAAGTCCTAGTCTCTTTTTTTTTGTTTTTTTGTTTTGCAAAAACTGCTGGTAACAGGAGACTGAGCTGAAGGTTATGGACATTATAAGTATGTACCAATTATAGGAGACAACAGATGCAAGGACCTTTATTACTGATGAAAGTCAAAATCTTCTAAATATATGCAAATGACCCTCAATGTTGATGTATAAAGCATGAATTTAAAATGCATAGAGTGAAGGGCAAATACACTATCAAAAAAGCAACACTTCCGCTTTAGCAAAACATAAATCAAGGTATATATAAATCAACTAACTTTTTCTACATTCACACAGTGCTACCCTAAACTAAAGTGCAGTGAGCCACTTATGATCATTCAGTAGGTGAACATGAGAAATTATCCTTAAAATAAATTGGAGAAAAAGTTCTGAGAAATTTTCATTGTATTTTCTGCTTCATTATGATAGTCTACAAAGTGGCTCAGAGTTTAACACAAGTCTTGCCTTTTTAAAACATAAAAAACAAAATCTTATGTTATTCTTAGTGAATTTGTGAGGTCTTTTCCATAACTTTCTACTAGACATTCCCTGGAGTAGCTTAGAAACAATGTGATACCAGATCATGTTGCCTGCTGCATTGTAGAACATCTAACTAGCAGAAAGCTGCTGAAAGAACTGAACACATTTTTTTCCCCAATATATATGGCTACCTGTTTGGACAATAAAATTCATCCCATTACCTCTGCAAATGCAAGAAAATTCCATGCCACTTCCAAAAAGGAATCTTTTTTTGGAGGTGAAGATTTCTGAGAAATATGAGGAAGGGTTTTAGCTTAGCACTAATTCCTACCTACCCGGACAGCTTCAGCCTTTTTATGAAACATCTCTTCCATATTCTTGGCTAGTTTCTTCACTAGTTGAAGGCCATCAATTTCTTCAATGGTAACCTCCTTTTCATATTCCTTGTATTTCTGCAAGATAAAAGGAATGCATTAAGAGAAATATAAAAACATTGTTTTCACTTGTATGTTACAGATACTTCTGCAATAGCAATTTTCATGAAAGAATAAATTAATTTTTTCGGTATAACTCCGTATTTAAGAAATTGTCTTCATTCCTGAAATGAACTTCTTATATGTGGTTGAATGAAAGCAAAAGTAATTTCACTGTTAGTGTGAATTTATATATTTACTTTACTATAAACTGTGATTAGTCCTATCTATGGACCCATTTGCCATTTTCATGCTTTTAGAGATTTGCAAAAAAGATTTTGTGTTCAGAATGACCTGTCTCAAAATTGAAATGCCTCATTTCACATGTGAAGCAGACTGTCTTGATCAATTTGGAAGATTCTCGAGCTCAAAATAGCCAATTTCACACTTCAGACAGCTGTTTGGAACCCAAACAGGCTTTTCAAACTCAAAAGCCTTTGAATTCAAAACATTTTGGGTATAACTCCTTCATTCAAAATGGAGTTGTTTGAAATCCCTGGTCTTGAAGATGTAAGGTACAATCCACTTTCTGATTAATGAGACCATGTTTTGACCTTCCCTTATGATCCTGTTCCTGATTCATTAGTACAGCTCTATGACTTTAATTGAGTTAATTTCTTAGCATAAAATAGAATAAGGACTTCCGACTTTTATAAATGGATTTGTTCCTCTTTTGTTCAATCCTATCTCTCTTTTTCTAGACACTATTGTGACTTCTTGTTCTTTGTCTCCATTTTCTTTTGCGGTATTTTCTTTTAGATTTAAGCATTTGTAAGGGTTTTGCTTTTGACTGCCCTTATGGTTACTCACCAAAAGATACAAGAGTTAAGCTACATAGACCTTATTACTGATACCCACCAATTCCTGTAATGCAGGCTAATATCCAAGGCATAGTACAAGCCAGTTTGGTCTAGTGGTTAAGGCACCAGGCTAGAAAGCAAGAAACTCTGAATTCAAGTCCTTCTTAGACATAAATACCAGCTGAATGACCTTGAGTCAGCCATTCTCTCTCAGCCCAACTAACCTCACAGGATTGTTGTTGTGGAAAAATAAGAGAAGGAAAGAATGTTGGATATGCTCACCACCTTGAGTTATTTGTAAAAATAATAAAGGAGGATATAAGTAATCAAATAAATAAATATCCTAGTTATGCTGAAATTCAACCCTGACACATGCTGTCATGGATATCAACATACATCTAATGCATATAAACCTATGCAAACCCTATGCTGGGGCTTTGGACTTAAGAGCCCTGCTGATAGACAGTTAGTAGGAAAACTGTTTAAGAAAGTATCTGCAGAATGCTTTAAAATATTTTTATATACAAAAATTCCAAATAAAAGGTTTAACTCTAGCAAACATAATCAAATAAAAGGATTAGGACCTTATAATAATCTTCAGTGAGGTCTTCTGCAACTGGCCATCCTAACAAATATGATCAATTGTTAAAGGATGAACAGTGATTTCATTATCAATGCTCCTTTATAAAGGAACTCTAGTTGCATGGCTCAGTGACTAAGTCTATTCCTATTGTTCATTATAATTGTCCATGCAATAAAGAGTGTAGAATTTCCAATTTTGTTGTCAGTTATGGTTTATGGCTAGTAAAGAAGATAAATTTCACAAACAAATTAGGATGGCATGTGAGAATATTCTGAATAGCAAAAAGGAGATTATCTAACAAATGGTTGGGTTAGCAGATTATGTGGGGCAGAAGCCATTCCGCTGAAAAGATTTCAATAGTCAACATATTGGGTGGTAAGCTACTGGCATCAGATGGTGAAGAGAAAAATTACCAGTAACTCTCCCAGCAAATCTCTCAGCAAAAAAAAATACAAACAAAAAAATATGGCCCAAAGCTCCTGTTGCAAAAAGGAATTTAGCTTTTCTCTCTAAGTGGAAGTTCTCTGATGCAGAGAATCAATGCTATTGCCAAAAATAGTATGTGGTTCGCATGCAGATGGACTCGGCTATCTGGGCACACAATGCTCAGCTGCTGCTCAGGAGCATCCATTGTTTCATTCACATTTCAGTTGACTGTCATATTTAATGAGTCATTTTGTCCAGCTTTACTAAGAGGATTATGCCATTGTTTAAATAGCAGAAGAGAAGATGAATATGGCTTATTTTTATTACTAAACAATTATCATTTTCATAATTGTAAATTATATTTAGAGGCTTATCAACAGACAAATACAGCTCAGAGGAATTCATTGGCCCTATGCAAACAGAAAATCAAGGGTTTTATTTTGGAAGGAAAGGTTGATATTTTGTATTAAAGTCACAGGTTTTATATGCTAATGATGCCAAGTGCACCATCTCTGGCATTTTATAGATAATTACTACCAAGGTTTTAGGTAGATAATATGGTAAAGGTGGGCAACAATGTGCCTACAGACAACCCCCCTTGGCAGTTGATTGTTAAAACTGGTTAATTAAAAAAGGGACATTCAAAATTCAAATGCAATCCACAATATTAACTTTATTTACTAGAAAGTTCCCAGATCCCATAATCTTACAATTTGGAATACTCGGTGGCTAAAAAGTAATGCTTTGTGTTGGAGGTGTGGTATCCTGCTCAGATTTGTTAAAAGACAAATGAAAAATGAGGAAATCATCTTTAGAACATATGACATAGAGTCACAGAGCTGGAAGGGTCCAACCCCCGCTCAAGGCAGGAGACCTTATACAGCCCCCCCCCAATCTTTCTGGTTTTGCAGACCAGCATGGGGGAGGGAGAGGGAATGGTCATGCATGCACCTGCCTTTCACACAAATGGAGCTGTGTGCACAGGCGTGTCGTGCTTGCTTGTCCACTGCTCATGCAAGTTGAGTTGTGCACACACACTCATCCATCACTTCTGCAGCCTGGTTCTGAACAGGCCCAGAAGAGGGCTTCAGTCCTGGGGTTGTAGACCCCTGCCTTATATCATCCAAGTCAAACAGTTGTCCAGTCTATTTTTGAAAATCTCCAGCAATAGAGCATACCCAACTCCTGAAGACAAGCTATTCAATTGATTAATTGTTCTCACTGTCAGAAAAATTCTCATCTCTGTTTAACAAGCTTCCACCCGTTATTTCTTGCCCTGCCCTCTGATGCCTTGGAAAATAACTCAATCCCCTCTTCTATATGACAGCTCCTCGAGTACTGGAAGGCATTATAATGTCCCTCCTAATTCTTCTCTTTGATAGACCAGACATTCCTAGCTCCTCAACTGTTCATCATACAATTTAGCCTCCTCTTTGTTAGGAACAAAATTGGTGTTTAAATACCAGCAATTCCCTAATGAGGCTAGTAAGAACCATTACATCAACAAATACTAGCTGTACTCTTTGACCTTGAAGGGAGTTGCCAAGTAGTTATTAACTTGGAAAAGTAGAAAATGCCTAGAATTTAATCCACATCATGATAGACATGAATACATCCCCCCACTAGCCATTTTGTGAGACCATTCACAGCCATATACCAGTATTTTCAAAATGCTAAGTGTGCCTGCTTAGTTCAAAAAGATATAGAGCAGTGGTGGGTTGCTCCCGGTTCGGTCCGGTTCGCGTGAATAGGTAGCAGTGACGCCGTGAGGTCACCGAACCGGTTCGCAGCGTCCCGGACCCGGGCCCACCCACGCGCTCAAACTCACCTTTTTTTCCCGAAAACCCAGAAATTAGTGTTCTGCGCATGCGCAGAGCGCTTTTTCGGCGATTTTTTTTTCAGAAAAAGTTTCTGCGCATAGCGCGCTTTAGGCAAATTGCGCGCGCGCGCATGCACAAAAAGAACCAGTAGTAAAGGTAGGTAGAACCCACCCCTGATATAGAGCCATATAAATCAGTGGGCTCACGCATTCATCTTGTTCAGACCATGCTTAACCATAGTTTGTTTACTAAATTACAAAGGTTGGGCTTGCACAACATGCTAAGATACAATAAAAATTGTGGCTTAGTGTGGTGTGTGTGAACTCAGTCATAGTCTCAGACTCAAAGAAAGGCAAGAGTAGTAAGTGATAAAAGATCACTTTGAGTTTCTGTTGGATTGTCACCTATGGTTAGATTGTTTGCTTTTATAGTCTAATTTAATTCTACTTAATTTATTCAATTTAGGCACCACCTGACTCCAAACTGGCAGTGTATAATAAAGCCAACAGAATATGAAGTAGAATACAATAATTATAAAAGAAATAAAAAGGAAATAAAAACACTCTCGAAGATCTAATAGGAGCGCCAGCCAACCTAGCCCCTGGCCTGGGAAAGTAGCCACGTCTTTAAAGCTTTCTGGGATGCCATCAGGTTGGGAGTCTCATCGGCATGAAGCTCATTTCAGAGGGCAAACATTGTGACTGAGGGAAGGGGTGTTTCCCAGGTCTCTAGAGATTATATTATTTAATTGGAGGAATCCACCAACCTGAGATCAACTGGCCAGGCTGATCCCATGGGAGAAGTATGATTTTCCTTTATTGGAAGTAGCTCCGTCATTGTTGTTGTTTTTTCAAATTCGTATTTTAAAAGTAAAGATACTTAACTCACTTCTGTTGTTTAAAGTTTTCCTTTACATTTCATTTTCTAAAACAAATCAAAACGCTAAGCAGCAAGAAGAGAATATTTAATCAGTTCCTACTTTAAAAGATGGACTTTTTAGCCTCTCTGCAGGCATCCAACAGCAAAATTTAACAAGCTCTGATATAAGAGAAAAATGGCACTATGCTAGATTACTTTAATGAGAGTATTTCTCCTTCCACCTGCCCATTTTCTATGCCAATGGAACACATCAGGGCTGAGCTATTTCTCCCTCAATTTGCACATTATGTTTTTTTTCCATCATCAAGAAGTAAATGTCATGCTTTGATAGTATTATCTAAGATCAATAGCTGTTTTCTTCCTCCTTGATTAAATATGACAGTAGATAAAAATGGGCAGGTTATTGTCAACATAATTTGAAGTCAAGACATCAATATTCAATTACTAAAATCAAAGAAAAAATGTTAAATAATAAATGATAAGCATCGCTCTATTGCTTCTGTAGTTTCGATTATATCCAATCAGTGATTCTGAAAATGGAAGCTGTGGTTTTTATACAGTCCAAGTTCTATGTTTTTTTAAAAAAAAAAAGAGGATGAGAGATGGCTCTGCTGAATACATTGAATTTGGTGAAAGGTGGCAAGATGAAAGGTGAATTGATTCCATTACAAGTTTTGTGTGGACTTCAGAGATCAAGGACTCTTTTAAAAATCAAGATCTAAATCAACTGTCTTAAAGAACTACTGTGCTTATTAAATTGATAGGTCAAGAAATTAGAAGGCTACTTATTTTTTGCAGTGAACATATTTCATTCTTATGAATAATTTTGTTAGCAATAAAGCTCCCTTAAAATTTGGTAACATGGAAAGAAAGGACTATACCAGTGAGAAGAAGCTAGTAATGAACACACTCAATTTGTACCCATCACTGGGTATATCTATACAAGAAAAGTGAATACTATGATAACACAGGTCTGCAAAGAAAATTTTTTCGAGAGCTGTTTTGGTTATTTCACGTAATCTTTATGTTTTTTGGTGCACTGAATCCGATAATGATCTCCATTTTGTCATAGGACATCATGTTTCCTGACAATTTAGGTAATTATGTTAAATAAGGCAATATTTAAAATAAAT
>JANHFM010005900.1:10376-23646 GCA_032468115.1 Grayia smithii | reverse complement strand
GAAGGAAGGAAGGAAGGAAGGAAGGAAGGAAGGAAGGAAGGAAGGAAGGAAGGAAGGAAGGAAGGAAGGAAGGACTGCTCTTGGCATTATATGCCAAAAAAAAAAACCACAATAAAATTTATTTTATGATATGATGATCCCTAGTAGAATGAAAATGGGTCCTACATCGTCATCTCTGGCACTTTAAAGAATGTATATGATTTCCCCACTCTGAGGATCAGCATTTGTAGTTCTCTCAATTTCTAGAATATTATGGGACATATTAAATAGGGATGGGCAACTCTGGCCCATTTATGACCTCTGGATTTCAACTCCCAGAATTCCTGAGCTAGCCATGCTGACTCAGGAAATCTAGAAATTGAAGTCCACAGGTCGTAAAGGGGACAGACTTTTCCACCTCTGTGTTAAATGATACTTATGCAGCTACCTGGAAACTTATTTCCACCAACATAAGACAATTTTGCTGAAAACTTTTTCTTCTGAATCAGCCCCAATAGTATCACAGGATGAATAGTTGCAGATGGAACTGTTCTAAGGGTAAAAATTTGATGGTAATGCCAATGACTTTATAATAACTGGATATTGAGAAGAGATCTTAAAGAAAGAAGAAGGGGGTAACATAAACAATAAGGGCATTCCAAATGGAAAGGGCAAAAAGAGAGAAGGGGTTGCAAAATATCCTTTCAGCTGCCTTACTCTGTCATCCCTACATCAGCATTGAAGACATATTGGTAGCTCTTTCTTCAAGTGATTATGCATTATATATTCTCAAGTACAATTTTATGAATACATTAGTGTTTAGTCCCTTTTTTGTCTTTTCTTTATGGATTATTTTTAAATATGCCACATAGAGTCACTATGAATTGGGTGGTTTATAAATGTGATTTAAAAAAGTAAGCAAAGAAGCTGTTAAGAGTTATGTTTTGCACACATATATTTTGTCCTAACTATGTTCATTAATCTGCAGAGCATAAGAACTCAAAAATGGTGGAGAAGGAAATGAAAGATATATATATATATAAACCTCAAAGGAAAAGATATGCCTATCACATATATCCATATGTCACTGTTTTAGTCTGCCTGCAAGTGAAATGCAGCTATTCAAAAATATTTCAGAGACAGAAGATAGCTTAGCAATAAAAGAGAATGTTTTGCTTCAGCAGAAACAGGGGCATCGACCCACATTCTAGTCTCTCAACTCAAAACTCTGCATGACAGAAATGTTTACTAGGCTCTACACTTGCTTATCTCTGAATATTGTTCTCCTAAAACTTCCCTGTCTGGGTACTGCAGGCCATTTACTTCCGCTTCTAGATTGGTTTTATTTCACTAATGCCACCATTCTGAGGACAGAAAGAATTGACTTCTCCTATGCACTGTGTCACAATTGGTGTACGTTTCAGCCACTGATATTCTCTCGTCTATTTGAAAAGATGTGTATGCTACTACACACATGGAAAGTTATTAAACTGAAATTAGTAACAGATCCCCAGATAAGGAGGAATATTTTAAGCTTTCTACTTTTGTAATCCAAGCTATCATTTCTTATAGGAAATGCAGAAAATTAATTCAGTTGCTCTGTACTAACTAGCAAAGGGTAATAATTAATCTCTTATTTTTTCACTTCTCTCTCTACAAGTGTTTGTTCTTAAGAATAGAAAGCCAATTCCAGAGGCTAGAAAAAATGTTTAGAACCTGGGAACTTATGAAGCCTGCTTTTAACCATTTGCAAGTACAATATATGCCAAGATCAAAGTATTAACCAGAAGAAATTTCTAACTAATAAAAGGATTTCCTTTGTTTTAGGGTAGTTAAATGATAATGAGTCCTAGTAGTAAAGCTACTGTTACAAAATTACATCTTTAAAATTATTAATCAGTAACTTTAAAAGAACATTTTTATACAACATGACTTCACTAGTAAGATTTATCTCACAATATTTTAATTAGAATTTACTTATTTTAATTATAAGAATATGACATATTTCAAAATAAGCCCACCTGTTCAACTTTAGCAATATAGTCCTTGCTCAACAACTGTAATTGGGACCCGCAAAGTTGTCACTAAGCATAATATCAAATGACCAGACAGATTTATGACATTACTTCCTATTCACTCATTGAGTGATTACCAGAGGTTATTAAGTAAGATATCACATGACTGCAACTTGTGATTTTGCTGTTGGCTTTTCCATTGACTCTGCTTCTCAGAAGCCGTTTATAAAAATGCTCAAATGATGATCATGTAACAATGGGACACTATGAGGATCATAAATGTAAGGAGTGGTTGTAAAGTTTTTCAGCACTGTCACAACTTTGAAAGGTTGCTAAACAGGATAGTTGCTAAGTGAGGTCTGCCTGTATTTCAGAATGATAGGAAGTAGTTTAGAGCCTTTGCTGTCTTGGACATTTACTTTTTGTGAAAGAAGCTGCCTTTTCTTTAGGTCATTTGTAATTCAACAGACTATGAGCCAAATATTTACCAAACATCCCTAAACATCTGGAGCACCTCTTGAACAGCATTGGCATTAACAAAATCACCATCAATCAATTTTAAAAGGCAGCTTTACTTGGAATAGCTTACATTCTGCAGCAACACCTTTTGAGACCATCCAACAATAACCTCTGTCTTTCCCAGATCCTTGAGAAGGATTCAATAGGTGGATTAAAAATGGCAAATCCATCTAAACATCTGGCTGACTGTGTGACCAACCATAATAAAGTGCTGTCAGTGCAGACTGGACTTGCTCACCACTATTGCTAATGAGAGGGTGATCATGCTATTAAATTGGATCAAATGTTAAAAATAAATATATTTTTTTAAATGTTACTCTGATATAATGGAATATTTAATATGTAATACTTAAGATTTTAATATTAAGTATTAAAGGGATCAATTGTCATGCTTTTGTGTGACACATTTATATGTTGTGAAATTTAAGAAGTCTCATGTATACGTTTATTTCCATAACATAGCTCCAAATCTTACACCTTCAGCCTGCACAAACAGACATACATCCATAAATACCACCACATTTTTAAAATACATTTTAGTTAAACCAAGGACAAATTAATAGGAAATAGGTGGCATACAAAGAAAACAGCCACAGATCATTATTCAAGGTGTAGTTCTTTTCAGTTTCTGAGTGAATGATGAATAATCCGCATCTTACATTGCTGCTAAGAAACATATATCCACCATGTTATATCAATTTTACAATCAATCAAAATAAGCATAAAATGAATATATCTTCTCCCACCCTTCCACCCCCATTCCCAACCCAACTATTGAAAAATCAGCTGGGGAAAAAAAGAAACTTATTCCAGATCTTTAAAAGTCAAGTGACCATTGTTATAAAAGGTAAATGTTCCCCTCGCACATACGTGTTAGTCGTTCCTGACTCTAGGGAGCGGTGCTCATCTCCGTTTCAAAGTCGAAGAGCCAGCACTGTCCAAAGACGTGTCCTTGGTCATGTGGCTAACATGACTAAGTGCCAAAGGCACATGGAACGCTGTTAACTTCCCATCAAAGGTGGTTCCTATTTTTCTACTTGCATTTTTTACATGCTTTCGAACTGCTAGGTTAACAGAAGCTGGGACAGGTAACGGGAGCTCACCCCATTATGCGGCACTAGGGATTCGAACCACTGAACTGCTGACCTTTCGATCGACAAGCTCAGTGCCTTAGTCACTGAGCCACCGCGTCCCATGACTGTTGTTATACAGGAATAATAAAAATATTTAAGTATTTGCTTTTAAATATGTTGTCTAAAGCAATAAATTAAGTTATCAATTTTTTGTTGTTGTTGTTGTTAGTTGTGAAGTCCTGTCCAACCCATCATGACCCTATGGACAACTTTTCTCCAGTCCTTCCTGTCCTCTACGATTCCCCGTAGACCATTTAAGTTCAAGCTGTCAATTATTTGTGCTTAATTGGTAAGAATATACACAAATATAAAATGTAAGATGAATGAGGTAAGAATCCTGTATAACTCTCAGGACACAAACCAGAAAGTGGGTGGGGACATGAATCTCTGTAGTAGCCATCGTCATGGACATAATAAAGTCTCAGCATAAAGTATCAGAGTAGATGGCTAGATCAAAAATCCTAAGGTTCATGTTAAATGAGATACCAGAGAAGGTGCACAATCCTAGAGAGACTAACAAGTAACCCTTCGAGGCCTTGTTCTAAATTCCCAGAATTTAACGACCTCCTGCTAATCCCTCAAACAGATTTTCTGTTGGGTGCCTTTCTTTCATGAACTTCTCTTAGCATGCAAATTGACGGGTTCACCAAATTTTTTTATTAAAGATGCCTTTTCATCGTGACATTTTGCTAGCCCATTTTTCTTATGCTTGTCTCCCTGATGTCTGAAGAGAAGCAGTCACATATGCTTGATGTTAAACACAACATTTTTTTTCTATTATGGACAGGGATGCTGCTTAAACATCATGCTTATAGACTACTTTGCTATCGCACTTTTAAGTCTATTACTTTGAAGTCTTAAGGATATCTTGTACATTTCAGTATTCACTCTCTACATACAGGCACCTCAGAACAAAGAAATGACAGAGTAATAGATGGCTAGGGCTTAACTCAGTAAGTGATGGTACAGATGAGGCCTGATAAGTTTAACATTTCAACTCCCTGCTGCCACTGTGGGTTGCGAGAAGATTAAAACTGTCTTACTGTGAGGAGGGCAAGCTCCACAAATTCACTCATACATGGCAGTTCTATAATGAGGTGATACTTCATTCCTTAAACTACTGAACTCGAACTGCACAAACAGATGTGTGCCTCTGGCAATTCTTGTCTACTCTGCACCAGCTCTGCAGTTTTTTCATATACTGCAAACAAAATGTCCAGTGGCTGCAAGTATTATTCATAACTATTCATTCATAACATGCCTAGTCATAAAAAACAAGACTTTCCAAGATTTGTATTTTATATTCCACACTGTCCTCCTATTTATAAAAGAAACCTTGACCCACATGGATCCTATGCCCAGCAAAAACAAATAGTTTTTGTGAATTCCTCTTTATTCTTACTACATTCATGAAATTGTGGGCTGTCTTCCAAAGAACTGGAGATTCAGGGATACCCAGCAAAAGAGGAATCAATAAAATTCAGGATATCTTCCACAAAATTAGAACCTCCAGTGAATAGGATGAATAAACACTATTGTTCTGATATTAAATGGCCAACCAAAATGTATTTCCCTCATTGGCAGGGAAATTCGAAATGATGCTTTAAAAGAAGTATATTAATCTGAACATCTGGTCTTAATGTCTACTGCTTTACATAATTATTATATTATATTTTATAATATTATATTATTATATTATATTTCTTATAGAAAATTACAAACAGGAGTATAATTCATCATTCTAGATAATATCTAGATTTCACTGAAGTCTATCACTTTTTTTAGTGTTTTGGGTAACCTTAATCTCAACAGGCTTGAAATAGATGGGCAAATTCACCTACATTTGGTTTGCAAATTACAAAAACAAAATACTTGCATCCATTAAATAAGTCCGCTAGTTAGTCAGTTTTTAATAGACCTAACTGATTTCTAGCCTTAATGGTAGACAATAGGAAGGATCTAATTTGCATTTAAATGAATTAATCTATGCAAAAGAGCAGTGGCCTTTTAAAGAGAGATGGCCTCCTTCCAAGTAGGTGACCAGTGAAATAGAACTCATTAATTTACCAAACCAATGCCTCAAAAGGTGCTCACAATATAAAAACAAGTGCACAAACAAAAAAGAATTGTTTTCATGGATTTTTGGTTTCTCCAGAACACATTTAATAATGGAGAAAAATGTGAATTATGTGATTCTTATTTCAATAAATGATCCCAGGGACGGAACATCAAAAATCACTCAACCTTTTGAGAATTAGTAGATTTTCCATTAATTATTGTCTTTTATTTAAGCTATAGATTGTAGCTGTCTTATTCCATAGCATGTACTATGTACCCGCTTGCATATTAATCATGGATCATTATGTGAGCAAAGTTGACTGGTAAGGAAACATTATTACAATAATAATAATTATGGGAATAGTTCTTTCTATTGTGTCAAATAGATCTAATACAGAACCAGGAAACAAATATCTGAATAACCTCTCCAAATTTTTCTTTTACAAATTTATTTCATCTTTGCCATTGTTCAAATCAAAGGAGTTTATAAACTGAAAAATTCTGGCATTCAGTTGTGAGTTGCCTAGCCTGGGAAACATACTCAACTCAAGCAAAATACAAAATTTGAATATAAAGCCCAGATTCAATTTCTGATGTCAACAGGTAATACTAAACAGTCCTGGATATAATCATTGAGAATGATTGCCAATCAGTGTTGACACTACTGAGCTATGGCTTCTATAGCAGTTTTTATGCTCCAAATCTTCTTGAACAAGAAATCATTTGAAAGAGCTAAATGTTCTAACCAGGTAATCTGCTTTGGGGGAATACAGAATACAACTTTAATAGACTTGACAACAATTTCCCTTCTATTGGGAACAAAACTCCTCAAGTATTTGACACAGAACATTCTTGGTACCACAACAAATTATGGAAAGTGCTAAGTTAATTAAATTTAGCTGAATTTAGAAGTACATCCTTAAGAAAGAATATCTTTAGGCAGAAGAAATTACCATATTTTTCGGAGTATAAGACGCACCGGAGTATAAGACACACCTAGATTTTAGCGGTTGAAAACAAAGAAAAAAGTATTCTGAACCAAATGGTGTAGTAAAATATTATTTAATAAAATACCAGTATAGCATAATAATTTTTTGAAGACCTGGGTTAGGGCAAGGGTCCTCAAACTTGAGTTTGAGCAACAGCTGAATTGCCTGATTGTCAGAGACTTACTTTTTACTTTTAAAAGCATTTTTTTACAGCATATTCTGCCAAATAGGCTGTAAAAAATGCTTTTAAAAAGAAAGGTTCGGAGGATCGCAGGGCTCAGCTGTCAAGCACAGCAGAGCCCCGCGATCATTGGAACCTTTTTTTAACAGCCCATTTGGCGGCAGCAGAAGCAGCAGCAATGGCAGGGATGGGGGCGACGGCAGCAGAAGCAGCAGCGATAGGGGGGTGGTCTGGGCTTTCTGGTGGCGCCTGCAGAGAAGCAGCAGTGATGGCGGGAGTGGGGGCGGCAGCAGAAGCAGCAGGGATGGGGGGGCTTTCTGGTGGCGGCAACAGAAGCAGCAGCAATGGCAGGGCGGGGGCAGCAGAAGCAGCAGGGATGGGAAGGCGGTCCAGGCTTTCTGGCAGCGGTGGCTGTCTGTTGTTGCCACCATTGCTGCTGCTTCCACCGCCATTGCTGCTGTTGCTGCCGCTGCAACTGCCCCCTCTTGCCCCACTGAATGTATATATTTGGTGTATAAGACACAGCCAGATTTTCACCCCCTTTTGGGGAGTAATAAACATACAAACTCCACATTTTAATATAGCAAATCAGAGCAGTTTTTAGATAAAAGGGGAAGGCAGACGGTTGTACTTTCCTTAAAAGATGACATAAAATGTTCTTTGCGCCCCCTAGACACCTTGCTTTAGAAAACCAGAAATTATTTGCGTTGAAACCAGAAGTTATAAATGATTGTTTTTTTTATTTATAGTATCAGAGAGTACACCAATGAAAATTCAAAACAATCAAAATTTGAAAAAAGATACTATATCAAACTAAGACAACAAAACAAGATCAATTAAAGCGGAGGGTGATTATAGCAAATACTATTGCAAGAGAACCGATTTATTTACCATACTGGCTCAAAAGACAAAGAAAAAAATAGGTTCCCAGTATCTAGGTAACTTCTGGTTGTTAGAAGCAAGAGTTAAATAATATCTGTAATAAGAGTAGTGAAAAATGCAAGCTAGAAATGTTAAACAATATTCCCATGCTGAATTAATCTCATCAGGAGGGTTGATTTTAGATTTCTAACATTTGTGACATCTAATCCAATCTATAACAATTATAATATATACCTCTCATGATTTCTTGATTTGTTAGCACAATAGTACTATTTTAGATAATTAGAACATAGCAGTCTTTGAAACACTTCGGAATGCAATTTATATTAATGTTTATGCTGTGTAATTTTGAAAGGGTTTATTCTGTATTCTAGTTTCACCTTGATATAAAAGTGTTACTAATTATCTTCCGAAGAAGTAATTGTGGGCATCCATTACAAAATGACTAATCTTCTAAGCAATATTTCTTAAAATTTGTGAACGTTAATTTAATGTGTGTAGAGTAGTAAAAAGGAAGACATTTTCAATTTTTATATGAAAATTATCAAGGTGATTATTTCTTTAGAATAAAATATTAGTATGGGATATCAGGACAGCATTCGGTAGTAGTAAGATATTACACTACACTGATATTACAGTAATAAACGGTGTGCAACCACAATACCAGGTGCCATCTGAAGCTTTATCTAGGCCATGTGGCTGAAAGTTATCAGCCATGATATTGGAAACAGTTACAGGAAAGGCTGATAGTTCTGCTTGTTAGCATCCATCATTGACTATGCTAAAGAACCAGTGGTGGGTTGCTCCCGGTTTGGTCCGGTTGACGCAAATAGGTAGCGGTGACACTGTGACGTCACTGAACCGGTCCTATGTGTCCTGCCCCCCCCCACGCGCCTGTACTTACCGGTCCCTGCGCGGAGCGTGCATGCGCAGGAAGCTTTTTTTGAGGTTTTTTCATCAAAAAAAGCTTCTGCGCATGCACGGGAGTGCCCGTTTGGCATGCGCACACACATGCGCTGGACACGCACTCTGCACGCTCCGACCATGCGCAAAGCGCGTGCACCTTTAGAACCGGTAGTAAAGGTAAGTAGAACTCACCCCTGTAAAGAACCATTATACCAGAAGGAAATGAGCCTGTTGTGACATGTTTTTTTTAAAGGTCTAAAGCAGTTTTTTTATCTGGGAACTTCACATTCATTTTTATTATTTAAAAAATGTCAATTGTAGAAATTGATTGAATACACATCCATTCAGCCATAGCCCTATTCAGAATTTAAAATATGAAATTAGATAAGGATGAGACACAAGAAGAACAAAATAAAGGAGAGAGCCATGAATTCATGATATTTTATGGCTATTTTAGGGTTATCAAGCCAGGAGAAAACATCTTAGTGGAAATAGGGAATTTTGAATCATGAAAACTGACAAAACATACTCTGGCAGAAAGCATCAGCAGAGATGGAAGAGTAAGAGACTTTTAAAATGTATGTCTTCTAAAATGAAGTTCATGAGAAGTTTTAAGAAGGCACAAAATAGCAGTAAAGTTAACTGTAAAATATAATAAAACTGTGTTGGACATCAATGGACAGAAACATTACACAAGATAATTAAAGGATAGTCTTGGTTTAATTAGTAAGAAGGATAATGTTAACTGCTGCATTTTAACAGGAACTGAAAGTTCAGCAAGAGAAAGATGGATGGTTGCACTAGTTTATGCATGAGAATGATTGTACTACAAAGGGCTTGAAAGCCAAATTATGGAAGATGTAATTGATTTTCCAGATGTCCCAAAACCAAGTGTTCCTACAATTAATTTCAATACTTATTTTAATGTAAAGAAAAAGAAAACAGCAAATCATATTTACTATTCACTCAACTGAAATCAACACGTACAATAAAATAAAATGTATCGTTGCTGATTTCATACATTTATGAAAAAGATACTCTACAATCATGATCCACAACCTAAGGCCCCCATGGTTCTATATAATCCCAATGTCAGGAGTACAACCCCACAAAACCTTTCTCTAAATTGCCACCATAGTAATTAATTACTGTTAAAAACAGGTGTCTAGAATAGGAATAAATACATAATATTAAATATATATTTCTATTTCTTTATCCTGGCCCTATCTGTTTTTTGCAGTATGGCCCCTGGCATGCGGCTTTAAAGTCCAACGTAATATTACCTTCAAAATATAAGTTCAAAAAAGTATGAGTTTGTTTAAAAACATGAACATCAATGATTCTGATGAAAGGAAACTTAAGGTAGGAACTAGAATTTATTTTTCTTACGCCATCTTGTTCCTTCTTGTTATTTCATAAATTGATAGCTTAATGGCATGACCTAAATATTTTGTATTTTTTTGCCTATCTATGCAGTTTGGTTATTTAAATAATTAAATGTTAATATTCGTTATAATGCAGGTAATATATACAGCATATACACTGGCAGTGCAATTGTTTTAATCAAATCATTAAATTATTGTATTTAAAAGAAATCTCTTCAAATCCTATTTCAGTGCCTTACCATAGCAGAATGTATGTGTGTATATATTTCTGGCAGATATGAGTGATGAATGCCCTAAGCGTATACTGTTAGAATATATTCCCAGCAGGCTCACCCAAGGCATCCTAGCTAAAGCAAACAGGAATCTATACTGGGCAGGGATCACTTTACAGCATACTATACAGCAAAAGGCAAAAACAATTATGTATTTTACAGAAAATAACAAAATGATTGGCAATACAGAACCAAAGGATGGACCTTCCAGTCAAATGGCATTCAAATATTCTACTGAGGAAGATCTGAGAATCTATTGGAGTTCATGGTATTTATGATATGGCTAGGTTAATGTTTTCAGGACGTGTAAATGCTGATGTTGTAAGAAAAAAAAATCCAAACTTGCAGTCAGAAATGGAGCATATGAAGCAAGAATATGGGGATCTGAATGCAGTAAAATAGGAAATTAATCCACTACTCATTGATTTCCTGCAGGTCAATGAACTGAAATGGGTTGATTTTCGATCAGAAGTGAAATGAAGTCATACAAGGCACACAAAGGTGTACCTGTTTTTTGTTTGATTGATTTTTGTATCTACAACAATCAGATTTGGCCTTGTCAAATTGGTTTTGGAAAAAAGTGGAAAGGAAAAAGGAAAGGGGTTACTATTATTGCATAATATTGCTGCTGTTTTAAAATGTTTAGTCACTACTTTTTAAAAAAATCATTGTATAGTACTGTTTTAAATATTTATGGATTACAATACTGTAATGGCCAGTCTATATAAAATGCAATGCAAAATATCATTTAAATTCCTGTTTTCCCTCCAAATATTTTGTTTACTCCTCCCACAGAATAAGCCAATTGAAGCACTCCAGAAGGATATTCAGGATTTCCAAATATGGTTTGTCCAGAGCAGGAAGTTGTCTGTAGTTTATTGGATGTAGTAACATCCAAAATATGCAAATGAACCGTTTTCTATGCCTGATAGTGAGTGCTAATGGCTGATTTTGGTTTTTTTTTCTCCTTAAACTGTTAAAAGATTCTTGAGACCAAGAGATCCTTTGGTATCAGTGAAGACCCAGCCGTTTCCAGGTTTACAGAAAGCCAGTCAAAAAGGATAAAGCATTCTCTGTCCTAATGTCCTTTGGGGCAGGTATTGCTTGCAGTATTGCACACAGGATAACTGAGAAAGTCAATGAATATTTTTAAAAAGTCAGTGCATGTTTCATTGATCATGGAAAAAACATTACTTTTATCAAAAACATCAGACAGTGGAATCTCAATACAAAATTATCTCAATACAAAACCTATATATAGGACATGAATATGATGATATTGAGTCAAACAAGGTTATATACTCTTCCCTTAGTTATTCAACCTATATGTTAGATATATATCAAGAGAAGCTGGATTGGAAGAAATTTTATTGTTCTCTAATTGAGTGTTTTCCAAAAAGGCTATTCTGCTGACTAGTGTGGATACATACATTTATCTTGTAAATATCCACCTAGGATATGTAGAATTGGATGATATATAAATTCTCATAAATAAAATGAATCAATAAATGTAGAAAATTGTATTTTTTTCCTGGATTTCTGGTTTCCTAGCTGAGGGAAAAACCAAGAGGAGTAGTGTTGTAATGATTGCAGTCCTTTGTGGAAAGATTAAAGTATTTACTGTATTAATATTGGTGTATCTGTTTGATGGCAGGGTCTTTGTTTGGATTTAGCATGTCATAGTCAGGCAGATGTTTAGACTGGATTTAGCTTTTTTTCTCCATCTATTGAGTCCTTTCCAAGGACCAGGCATAACAGCAGAAGTTGTTATTTAATAATATTAAAGGTTCTGTCTCCGGATGTGTTTCAAGTAAAGCTGCCTTTGCAATTGATTGTGATTTTGTCAATGCCAATGGTGTTCAAATAGTATTCCAGCTGTTTTGGAATGTTATTATATTTTTATCTTGCATATTTATATATAACTCAAAGTAGTGAACAATACTCCTGCCTCCTATTTTCTCATAACCACCCTGTGAGGTAGGTTGGGGTAAGAGAGGGTAACTGGCCTCCCCAAATCACCCAGCCTACTTTCATGCCTAAGGGAAGCCTAGAACTATCTCCTACATAAACAGTCCTTCAGCTATTTGATCCAAAACCGGTTTCCAAGTCTTGAATATTGTAAATTAAAAAAATCACAAACATCTAAGCAGCAGCAGTCCCAAACTGGAGCCTCAAATTATCCAATAATTTGGATATGCCAAATTATTCCCAGTTTAACAGCTACTACATGGAAAATTCTCGGAAGTCAGAAATTTGTTTTAATATGCAGTTCTATCCCTTATTTCTTTCAACAGTCTTAGTACAACCACATATGCAAAGCAATCTCAGGATGGATGAGCAGAACCAGAGGGTAGGACCATAACTAATAATTGAAGTTAGGTTATTAGAAATTCCAGGTGGTAAATTTTGTTACTTAATGGAAAAGGCTGCCCCTTGAACTGGCATGGTTTCCTTCATCGGTCTTCAACTAAACCGCACAACATCTATGTGAAATTTCTTTAGAAAGCTTGCTCCAAACGGGGTTGGACTAGATGATCTTTGAGGTTAATTCCAACACTACAATTTTCTTGATTCTTTAAGAGAGCTCTCTATGTGCACACACATGTATTATTCTTTAATCTTATAAATCTTGTGCGTTAAGTTCGCCTTGTTATAAAAGTGTTTTGCATTCACTTTATATATAAGTAATGAATTTACTCACACACAATCCTGAATGGACTTGCCTAATGTGTATCACGTTATTGTGCATGAACTGAGGCGTGCGCTTTCACGGAGCGGGGGTTCATGTTCTCAGGCACCAATGCCGTGGCGGGAGTAGAGTTCGAAGTGGGGGATTTTGCACGTACAATCAACATTAGCACTCGTGCTCATAGTCATCCGGGAGGAAGCCTCACCGAGCAAGCCTTATAGAGTTAGGGTCGGCCGCAGGTGGTTTGTACATTTCCAGCCGC
>JANHFM010005898.1:72948-83423 GCA_032468115.1 Grayia smithii | reverse complement strand
TGAGAGCTAAATAGCTTGAAATAGATCTATACTAGTCTCCCTTATTATTATTTCTTTCTCAGCAAAATAGAAAGCAATAACATATATAATATATATGATGAATTTTTAGCAGTAATAGAATGGTATTTAAAGATCAGGTATAGTTTAGGCTGATGAGGATATTTAATCTAAACAATGTATATACAAAGACCTGTATTCATACATCTCTGAGGCAGGTTTGCCAACAGCTTGATGTCAGGCCTGTATAACTTTTTTGTGACCTGGTTCTTCTTCATCATTATTTTTTAAATTTAGCATTCTCAGATCATAAGGGATGTGTCTGCCAACACTATAGAGAACAGGGGTACATTTTTCAGTTGTTTATCCCTTTTGTCTTATGTGGAATTTATGGCGCGATTAAAGCTCCCATTTTGCCTCTTAATAATAGAAATAAAATAAGGTCTGTTTTTTCCAATCATGCTTTGCTGTTGGTCCCTCTCTTTATTAATTAAGGAAAATGACATGGATTTTAGTTAATTTTGCTTTTAATTGTAGTTACTTTAATATTGCTAGTATGTTGATTTTAAAAGGCAGCAAATAACTTAAGTGAGAAGCAGAATACAAGCAGAGAAGCAGGGTAGGATTCAGACCAATCTAGGCAAGTTGTTAGGAGTTTTGATATGAAATAGCTCGAACAAAACTTATAGCTTTCCATCACTGAAGAAGGGGGCCAACAGAGTTAGTTCTGCTTGCTCCAAGAATGTTCAAGGACAGTAAAAAAGGTTACACCGATTGTATCCTATGGCTGACATGACAATAAAAAGTCAGGTTAGACAATCTTACAATGGCAGTGAACCAATTTCATTTTGTCCCTTTCATTTCAGTCAAGGATATACTGTAAAGTTCAGAATGGTCAGTTTTTTTTAAAAAAGTAAAATAGTTGCACTAAGCCTATCTATAATTATCTGATAGTTTGTTATGATGCTTTGAAGCTTCACAATGTAGGGATTTAGCAGGGTGACCACTCTTAATATAGAGGAGCCATTGATCTGGCACTCAGACTGCCAGTGTCCATGGAGGAATGTATGTCAAAATAGTAGAGTTGGTAGTTACAGGGGCACAAATGATGCCTCACCTGATTGGCACAAATGATGATGCCACACCTGATGATGCACATCAATGTGGCATGTATTACAAAAGGGCCATGCTTAAACTACCATAACTGCCATATTTACTTTGTTGGGTATTCCACCCATCCCTCTCCTTCAGTATTACTATTTCAGACACAGGTATTTCCTATTTTTGCTCAATTCTGTTATAGAGATGCCAGGGACCGACTCTAAGGACTTACAAACACAAAACTTTCTATTTTTAAAAACCATGGTAGATAATTGAATCAGCTTATAGTTCAGTCAGGAGGCCAAAATGAGCAGCTTGGTTTCGCATTAAAACAATTAAAAATAATGACATGTTCTTGCCTAAAGACCCTGAAAAGATTTGTCATTTCGCCATGGATTAGCTGTTCTCCTGTGGCCAGCATCCTAAATATGTCATTCTTGGCTGAACAAATATTCAAAACTGTGAATTAATCTTTTCTTTTTCTTTCTTTCTTTCTTTCTTTCTTTCTTTCTTTCTTTCTTTCTTTCTCTTTCTTTCTTTTTCTTTCTTTCTCTGTCTGTCTGTCTCTCTCACATACAGAGAGAATTTGGCTAGACAACTGCATATTTTGTTTTGCCAATAATTTATGAATAAATTAGATTTGCCCTTGCAAATCTTACCTACTCTACAAAATTCAGAACTCTACAGGCTCCACAGAAAAAATAGTAAAAAATATAATGAGATATTAGAGCATGTGGTATCTTGGCTGAGCTCAAAAAAGCTATGGACAGTCACTATCACTGCAGAAGCTACGTCCACTAAAATAAGGATGCTTCCTGCAACAGCTATAAGAAGAATCATGAGATTTTGTTCATGTTAATGGTGAAATGTCCCAAAACTTCCTTGTATATATTGGTGTGAAGTAGGGCTGCATTGCATCTTTATTGCTGTTCAACACCGTGATCTATACTGGTTGGCATGGCATCAAATATGGATAAGATGAATACATTACAGGACTAACCCAGTGGTGAAATCCAATTTTTTTTTACTACCGGTTCTGTGGGTGTGGCTTGGTGGGTGTGGCAGGGGAAGGATACTGCAAAATCTCCATTCCCACCTCTCTCCAGGGAAGGATACTCCACAATCTTCATTCCCACCCCATTCTGGGGCCAGCCAGAGGTGGTATTTGCCGGTTCTCCAAACTGCTCAAAATTTCTGCTACCAGTTCTCCAGAATCTGTCAGAACCTGCTGGATTTCACCCCTGATATAAACACAGATCACAGTGACAACACTGTAGCTCCCTACAGCTGTCCATCATCTCCAAAAAAATATGCTTAATATGAATAAATCCTTTTCTAAGTGGAACTTCACACTATATTTCTTTCATGCCACGACTAAAACAAGGAAATTCTTAAGGGAACTACTTTTGCACCTAGATGAACATTTAATATTCCTGGAGGCTAATGGCTACAAAGTGAGTGAGGCCATCCCAGAGATAAGTGAAGCAATGGTTGTGAAGTAGGGTGCTCTTTTTATTTTTCTGTTATGGCAACTATAGTTTGTTTCTCATCTGAAAATATCAAAGAACTGTACTGTCAGTTTTCAAAAATTACTCAGAAGAAGATCTAAGGACTTCAAAAAGGGGTAGGGGATTATGGGCCACAAATTGTTCACCTTCAAACATCTGAGGGGTTGAAACCTCCCCTAAGTAAGCAAAAAGAACCGGTTATTTTGAGCCCAGATTATCGCTCTTCTCCACTATTAGAAGAAATGCCATCTTGGGAACAGATCATTTTGGAGAAGGTTTATATCTAGCTGGCTTCTGAAAGTCAACCCCCACTTGATGGCACATAATCAATCAATCAATCAATCACTCTTGCTTTGATTCCTTTTCTTTCTGTTTCCTGGAGGTCTTGAAAAGGAGCATTAAAGCATATTTTTAATTTGCTTTCTTCTAGGGATTTTGATGCTGTTGAACCTGTACGGCACAAACTGGAAGAACTGAGTGACCTTCGTGGCCTGAAGAGGTTTGGGCTAATTATGATTATGGGCTAATTATTGGGCTAATTTTGTATATGAAATTCTATTAATTACATAATTCAGCTGATAAGACTAAACAAAATATTTAAATAAGGCAGCACATTCTTTTCTCTTTGGTACATGAGAAATCTCATCTTTATCCTTGTTTTGCTTTTGCCTGCTCAGAATTATTAAGGATGCTCGGAAAAATAAAGGACAGGATGATTTCCTGGGGAATGTAGTCATTCATCTTCAGGTAAGGAAGGGAATAGCATGTTGCCAGAATAATGCTGAGCTACCCACACACATAACCTTGATCTTGGGCAGATTAGTCTTTCTTTACATGTGATCTGTCTCAGGGGTGGGTTCCACTTACCTTTACTACCAGTTCGCAACGGGCTCGCTTCGCTCACATGCACACATGCACTACTGCGCATGCACAGAAGCTTCTGTCATCTGTGATGACATCCGGATGGATGGGCGGAGCCTCCCACTGCCATTACTACCGGTTTGCAAGAACTGGACCGAACCGGGAGCAACCCACCACTGGTCTATCTTCTCCACTGAGACAGCAACATAAATGCCATTAAAGAAAAAGGTTAACTGAAATTCCAGGTGAACCTTTTATGTGACTATGAAAGAACTTGATAGCAGAATATGTCACCTTGCTCTAAATAAAGCTGAGACTCCTTTTTCAAATACTAGACCTAATGAAAATGCTGTAAGACAACTATAGTTTTTGCTGGAATAATCAGAAAAATAATAAAGAGGCCTATTTTGTAGGCCTCACTGTGAATTTCTACTGTGGTCTCTGAGTAGAAGGCCAGGGTTTATGAGAACTTGACTGGCTCTATAAAGATCTGTAGCTGTGCCAGCTACAAACTAATTCAAGAACATATTGATCTTTCCTAGCCAGTTGTCATACAAATATCTTGGATTCCAAGTCCCACAGTTCCCAGCTAGCATCAGAATTCTGGAGTTCGTTCAATATATCTGAAATGCAATAAATTGGGGTGGGTGGAAACTACAAGCATATGCTTGCCACCAAGGACGATTTCTGCAGAACCTTCTCTGTTAACAGTAACAGAGTTGGAAGGGACCTTGGAGGTCATCTAGTCCAACCCACTGCTCACGCAGAAAACCTATACTAAGGATTCGAACTGCCGACCTTTCTCTGTTCTCATGAATCAACCATTAGCATAACTGAGAGCAAAAAAAAAAAGTTTCCATGAAGTCATTAATTATTTCACTGAAATTTAATTACAGTAAAATGAGGTCAGATAAGTGGATCCATTTGAGCACTTTCTCTTGTTTGCCCAATTTCTCAATTAATTGAGACACTGCATTTCTATGATGAAAGTAGAGCCATTTCCTGGAAATGTAGTAGGAATGGAGAAACGGCACTTTCAAGAAGTAATGTGGTTCTTTACTTCTGAGCTGAGACTTTTAACTCAGAGGTGGGTTTCAACATGTTCTGACCAGTTCTGGAGAACCGGTAGCGGAAATGTTGAGTAGTTCAGAGAACTGGTAAATACCACCTCTGACTGGCCTTGCCCCCTCTATTATCTGCCTCATGAGTGCCAGCTGATTGGGAGGAAATGGGGATTTTGCAGTAACCTTCCCCTGGAGTGGGGAGAGAATGGAGAGTTTACAGTATTCCTCCCCTGGAGTGAGGTAGGAATGGAGATTTTACAGTATTCTTCCCCTGCCACACCCACCAAGCCACACCCACAGAACCAGTAGCAAAAAATTTTGAATCTTACCACAGTTTTCACCTCACTTGTGTAGGACCTGCATTGTCGGGAGGATCAATGGTACAGGCTGGAACCTCGCACTGATACTTACCCCAACCGAGGGCATTGCCACCTGCAGTTTTTTTTTGTACATAAGAAGGTAGGAATAAGAGAAATCAATTTCCCATTGAGTAAAGGAAGTGCACTTTATAAATTCTGATTTAAACAGTTTTAATTCATTTTGTCAGGGTAAATACCTAACCTATGATGAAGGGAAAGGGTTAACTGAATCAGGTAACTTGTCATGTGATCCTACCTTTGTTGATAACTCCTCCCACGCTGTATATAAGAGTTTGCATCAGTGTCCATCTTTGCACTCCTTTCCTTTTCCTGCAAAGGAAAACATTCTGTAAATATGGCGTAATACATTAAGTTTAATAAATACTTTGATATTAAACTTATGCGCATCCTGTGGTCATTGGGAAGGTCCTCATCCTGCAACACATTTAACCTTTTAAGACCTGTTCAATATACCGGTAGTTGCTGCCATCTTTGAGAGAAGTCTGTCCTATCCCTGAGATCTTTTTCTCTTGTGGAGATCTGGGTGGGAAGAAGGTCTTTCTCCCTTCTTCACAAAGGTAGAAGACAGTCAGGTATTCTAAATCAATGTTGTGATTTACATTTTATGACTTTAAGAGCATATTAAAACTATGGATGAAAGGTCGACTTATGGATTTGTATCCTGCTTTAGCTTATGTTTTGTAAAAAGATAAATATAATAAATCTTTCACTAACATATCAAGAACCTATTGTTAGCATGCTTAAATGTTCAAAGATATGCCATTTTTATAATTGTGAACATGGATGCATATGTAAGGATGAAACCTGTTGGCAGAAATTCTAATATTGTCTGAAAGACATATATATAATAATATATATATTATTTTAGAGAGCTACTTCAGCCAGCAAGACACAGGCAAGTTACAAAGTTCATCGGCAACTTCTTCAGCAAATTGTTTCATATGAGATTCTTCAATACCAGGTAAATAGATAAGCAAACTGATAAGTGGATTATGACAGAGTGACATATATTCAGTTGTTCTCTGGAAAACAAATGGATTCCATATTGCAGTCAGTTCAGCTGACCTGTTTGCTCTTTTCAGCTCTTCTCTGAAGTCAAGATATAAATTTGGTTTGAAGCACAAGCTCTGCCCCCAGTTGAAATCTCAGAATGAGAATTCTCCATTTCATGTGGCAGTCTGTTCCGCTGACTGAAAACTCATTCCAACAGACATTTAGCTTGAATCTATTTCCCTTGTACTTTTAACCTGTTGGTTCTAGTCCTGTTTTCTGGGGCAGTAGGAAAATAAATCCACTTCTACTGTGTCAACTCTTAGTTATTTGAAAATACTTTCATGTCTCATTTAAGGGGTTTCTGTGTGCTAATTTACACCCAGATCCTTGTTCTGGACCTGGGGAAAAATAAGTTTACTCCCTTTTCTTGGGACAACCGATGATTCCTGTCATATCTCCCCATTAGTTATCTTTTCTGTATGCTAAATATATTCCGATCCTTTATGTGACCTCATAGGGCTTGGTTTGAGTTACTGTCCTCTGAACTTACTCCTCTTTGTTACTATCCTTTTGGTGCAGAGAACTGGACACATTATTCCAAGTGGAATCGGTATAGAGTGAATTACATCCTGTAAGCTCACGTCCATTCTCCTGTTAACATATCCTGCATAGCAGATGCCTCAGACTGCTGGCTCATATTTAACTGTAATACTACCAGTCCAGTTCTCTCCTATCCTATGCCTGTGCCTTTCATTTTTCCTGCAGAGATGCCAGATTTTAGATGTCTACCTCTTAAGTTGCATTCCACTCATTTCTGCCTACTATACTAGCCTATCCATATCCTACGGTAGTGAATCTTCCTCCTTTCCACTGAAATATCAGTCACTCCTCCCAGCTATCTATCATCTGTAAACTTGATCAGCATCCCTCAACTTCATCCACTTAATAATTTCCTCCAAGCTGAAGTGGAGCCATCAATTCTTTAGTCAATTAAAAATGCTAGGCAAATGGGAATTGCACTGAACTAAGTTTCAGAAGAACCTGAACATAATACAGGTAATTGTTATTTGCAAAACTGTGAAGCAATGGATATGCTGCATTTTTGCCCCATTTGTTATCATAGAGAGCCATTCTATTGTTCTCTTTCACTGCAGGCTGGCAGCACTTCCTGGGATGGAGAGTTAAGCAAACATGCCAGTACTATCCTGTATCTACACGCTACTCAGAAAGACATTTCAGATTTCCACCAAGACTTGGCGTAAATATCTCCTGCATGCTTCCATTCAAGGCAACTTTCTGGAAACCAAAAGTTCCTGGCACCTTCTGTCCCTCTCTTAAAAAAAGTTGTGAAGGTTCTTTTCTATTGCCTGAGAGTGTTGTAATTTTATTAAAATGTGCAGGCATGCCATGAGATCAGGGTTTAGTACTATCCCTAGAATTCCATTCATGAATTCAATAATTTTGTCTTTTCTTTTTCAACTGGGATTTCCTTGATTCATTACTACAACCTCCTGCCTATTGAATGTGATTCCTGCAGTGGACTTTGCCAAGAACTGCATGCTACAATTTCTGCTGTTTTTAACTTCTCTTTCTGCAGTATGCATATAAACCAATAAATGTTTCCCAGCAAACTGGCAAAACCCAGCCAATTTGACTACATACCTAATCTTTATAGTTTGGTTAGGTCACTTAATATGAGGTTTTTTTTGTTTTTAATTATACTTTTTGCAGGTTTTTCTTCTGGCATTTAATGCTGCTTTCCTTCCCTTGTTAACATAGGCACTGGCTGGCTTACAGCAAGCTGTATCAGTTCTTGGAGTTCAACAGCAGCTGCCTGCTCCATCAGATTACCAGCATAGAGTATCAGTGGATTCAAGGCCGATTACAATCTGAGCAGGTAAGAAAGGAAGAGCTGTGGAACTATAAGGCTGGTGGAACATTCTGGTCCAGCTAAAGACATCTTCAGTTCCAACATCAGACACTTATCCATTAGGTGGGTGTTATAGTTTTACTATATAAGGAACGTGGTGGCTCAGTAGCTAAGATGCTGAGCTTGTTGATCGAAAGATTGGCAGTTCAGTGGTTTGAATCCCTAGTGCCGCTTAATGGGGTGATCTCCTGTTACTTGTCCCAGCTTCTGCCAACCTAGCAGTTCGAAAGCACATAAAAAATGGAAGTAGAAAAATAGGGACCACCTTTGGTGGGAAGGTAACATTGTTCTGTGCACCTTTGCTGTTTAGTCATGCTGGCCACATGACTATGGAGACGTCTTTGGACAGTGCTGGCTCTTTGGCTTTGAAATGGAGATGAGCACCACCTCCTAGAGTTGGGAACGACTAGCACATATACGGGAGGGGAACCTTTACCTTTACCTTTCTACATACCTAATACATACAATAGCTCTATAAGATAGGCCATTGTTATTACATAACCACTTATTTCAAAAGCAAACAGGGGTCAATGCTAAGATGGAAAGCCTGGCCCAAGATCACCTAACAAATTCCTGGCAGAGTGATATTTGAGCCAGGGAAGAATTATAATACTTTGGATCCATTCCAGCTGATTAGTATTTTTATAGCAGGTGTGCATTAGGCATTATTAATAATAATTGCAGCAAATAATATATGTCTCACAGTCAGTGAATAAAAGGTTTTGGCTGTATGACTATTTAGTCACAGTAGGAAATGTCTAGAAAATAGCACGCAAACCTGTAGTATATCGCAAAGAAAATCTTCGGGGATTAATACAAACAGACAAATGAGATAAGGTTGGAAATTGCCCAGTTAAGAAACAAATACTGATTTACTTAGTTGCAAATGTAATGAACAGCTTTATAAGGCTTCAAACAAAGTAAGCGAAATTTCTGTTTCAAAAGTCTATTTCAAGTTAATTTAACTGATTCTAGTTTCTTTCTGTAAAAGAACATGCTTGCTCAGATTTTTCTTTTTAAGAAGTTCTAGGATTTTTGACTGGACGCTGTTGTAAATACAAGTCCAATGCATACAGAAGCAACAAATGTAAAATATGCTTTTGTATAGCCACATATCAGCCTCCCAAGCTAAATATTTAATTAATTAATTAAATGTATGTGCCACCCATCTCATTATTAGAGCAACTTTGATAATATGAGCCGAGGTGGAGCAGTGGTTAGAGTGTAGTACTGCAGGCTATTTCAGCTGACTGCTAGCTGCAGTTCAGTAGATCGAATCTCACCGTCTCAAGGTTGACTCAGCCTTCCATCCTTCTGAGGTGGGTAAAATGAGGACCCAGATTGTTGGGGGCAATATGCTAACTCTGTCAAACCGCTTAGAGAGGGATGTAAAAGCACTATGAAGCGGTATATAAGCCCAAGTGCTATTGCTGTTGTTGTGATGGTGCCTGAGACAAAACTCAGATGTTGCCTTTTCTGCTAAATAATGATTATTATTATAAATAGATAAATAGTGATTATCATTCCTAACAATTATGTTCCTAGGTGGACAGAAAAATAGGCAATCAGGGGTCTCTTCAGGGTGTGTGTGTCAAAAATCAAGGTGAGAGGCACAACTAATGCAGTTGAGGCACTTTTCAAATGTATTGCTTGAGGCACATAAAAACAGGTGGGGCTTCAAGTACATGGCTATGACTTTTTGAATTTTTGACCCCTCTATCTTACTCTATGCAGAAATTTTCTTTATTGATTTTACTTCTTCAAAGTCTTTCTTTGCTACTGGTTTTGTCACTAATCCATTATTTGGCATTTCATTTTCTTTTTATGTCCTTTGTTCCCATATCTGTAACTATATTGTAAGTACAGGTGGTAATAGAAAATCTCATCTCTGCAGATGTGTTTTCATTTCTTCAAAATGTGTCAGATATTGCACCACTGGGGGCATCTGAAGAACAATGTTAGCCACTAGACATATGACTCTACACAATGCTGAATTCCCCTTGGGGAATGTGATTATTTTTCACAGGATGCCCCAGGGGGAGGAATATTTGCATATTCTGAAATATTTTCAATAAATCAAAATGATGGCCATCAAGAACTGCCACAAAAATTAGCTATTCTCATCTATTGAAGTAAAAGGAAGAGTTAAACAATTGTGGAATAATGAAAACAAATAAACAATACTGATTATTTGCCTTTTTTGCCCTAAAAGACAATTATTAAATGTATGATTTTTTAAAACAAACTTCCATGCAAGATGTTGCAATATGGCTTCATTTAGAAATAAATTAAAACAGACTGCACTTGATTTAACTTTTTATTTGTTACAAAATGAATGTTCTCCTTATATGCAGCTTTAAATGACAGAGGGACTTACACAAGAAAGTTTGAACTGGTTTGAAATTCAGGTGTCTTAAATCTACCAGTTGAAGAAGATGTGTTACCCTATAAAAAACCTCTTTTGTAATCATGCTACTCTTTTTGAAAGAAGTTCCAAAAATAATTATGGATCCTTCTCTGGATATTCCGGAAAATGTCATTCTATTAATCTTTAAGGGAACTATTATCAAGCAGCTAGGTCTGGTCCTCCAAGATAAATATCTATAGTAGATGCCTCCTCCTGTCAATGGAACAATTGCCA
>JANHFM010005898.1:15027-49044 GCA_032468115.1 Grayia smithii | reverse complement strand
TACTGATGGCTAGTATCTCACATAAAGGTTTACAGCCCCAACCCTTCAGTAATCAATATAATAGCACACAACCTCTTAAAACAGCTTTGTTCAGGAACTTAATTGGTAAAACCACTAAAGAGATCACAGAAGTTCATATTTCCACAAGCAGAAGTGTGGAGAGCACAGCTGGGCCTCAGGGTTCATACCGCTTAAGAGTCAACTCACTTGCTAAATCTGCTCCTCATAAATCAATCTCTTTTCAAGCTAAGGTCACAGCTGTGCATTGCAGATGTGACTTCCATAACTCATATGCTGTGCGAAATGCTTACCTTTAGGTGGTCACGACCCTACGTTTACTCGTAAATATAAGTTGCTCCTGCTATTTAATATTTTTCTGCCATCGGTAAGACACTGATTGTACTAATAGTATTTTTGCATCTTTGCCAAATCTGTGACATCCTTACTGAAAAGTTCAATCAGCATCAATAGCTTTAAAACAAAAGTGTTATCATACTGGGTGTTTTATTTGCCATTTCTTTTTAAAATATAAGACAACATGTGCCCCATGGGATCATTGTTTCAGAGAGATTTCCTTATCTAAAAGAAAAAGAGATGACCAAGGGCGGGCAAAAAAGCAGTGGGAGCAGTAGCAACTTCTGATATCTGCCAGCTTCCCCATTGAGTCTCTTTGAGGAAATCTGGCAGACAGCAGAGAACACCAGAAATCTTTAATCCCTTCCCTACCTACTGTAGCAGGCAGATAATGACTATTGCTGGGTGGGGGAGGGAGTGAGGGATTGTGAGATTGGCTGGGAAACTGTCACAAAATGTTGAAAATGAAGATCACACAACCACAGTAACAACCAGTAGCAGTGCAACAGCCAATATTTCCCCAAATTTCATTCCTTGGGAGTCATGGGTCCCAGATTTTAGATGCATTCTGTAAGTAAGCCCATTTGGAGTATCTTTGTTCAAGAACTGCCCAAAATACATCATTTTGTGTAAAGATATGTTTTAATAGGATATAGATGGATTCACTAGGTTGCAACCCATTGCATTATCATCTTTAATGTACCAAGAGACTTACCACTACTTATGATGTGTATATGAAGTTAGGAATCTCCCTAGCCTCAAAGTGATTCAACTTATGCTTAACATGATTTCATTTTCAATTCAGCTGTCAGTTTACCTTGCACAGAGAAATCAATTTCAG
Source organism: Grayia smithii (assembly GCA_032468115.1). Taxonomy (NCBI): domain Eukaryota; kingdom Metazoa; phylum Chordata; class Lepidosauria; order Squamata; family Grayiidae; genus Grayia; species Grayia smithii. Next base: position 47,849 of record JANHFM010005898.1, on the reverse strand, counting down.
GCCGCTTTGATATAAACCACCATTCTGAATAATTTGGCGGCCTCAAAACAATGATGCATTCCAGATAATTTAAGAATTAAATAGCACTGCAGTCATTTGATCATCTGTCAAATATAATACTATACCTCTTACTGACTGAAAATGTTATATGTATAACTGCTATGTCATCTTTAATCAATTACCGATTCCTAAGAAAGACATCTTTCTAATACATGAATGCTTGGTTTATGCAAGAGCTTTTACAGGGAAAAACCTGTCAAAAATATTTTGAAAAGACAATTCTTTGCTGTCTTAATGGGGAGAAAAATTCTAATGAACAGAAACTTTTCTCAGGCAAAGAAATAATACTAATGATATGGTTCCATCTATAGATTGACCTGCCATGATGTTGATTATTAATCCTAGCTGACTTTTAGGCCATCAAGCCTATCATTTATTCTCTTTGCAGCAACTCCTTTTAAAAAATTAATGCTACAAACATCCAGTGCAGGTGATTTTAGGAATGAACTATTTTACCAAAACAGCAGCAATTTCCACTTAGTTTTGAAGATTTCCTTCTCCTCTGTCCTCCTTCCTAAGAATTTGCAAGAGTTTTGGGAAGACAAGGAATAAGAACTTCATTCCTCTAACAGTTTGGATATCTCATTTTCACATCCACCTTGAACCAATGATTTTTCTTTTTTTTAAATGTCAGGTTGGATTTCTTTTCCTCAACCACATAACCTCCAGATGTGTTGCGATTAAAAATTCCAGAAACACCTGGAAACACAAAGATGACAATTTGGTATAGTGGTTAAGGTAGTAAGCTAGAAATCAGGAGACTGTGAGTTCTAGTCCTGTCTTAGGCATTAAATTCAGCTGGGTGACTTTGAGACAGTACTTGCTGTCAGCCCAACCCACTTTACAAGATTATTATGGGAAAAAGGAGGAAGGAATATTAGGCATGTTTGCCATCTTGAGTTACTTATAAAGTAATAAAGGCAGAATAAATAAAAATTGAATAAATGAATGAATGCTCCCTATCATTTGCAATGGCACTAAGAAAAGGTTAGGGACCAAAAAGATTGATGTCCAGCTACTTAAGAGGTGGAGTTAATACTGTCCTGCTTCTTTCACCTTGAGAAGTTAAGAATTGCAACTGCTCAATAGGAAATAAGCAGAGCCGTGGTATTCTGACCTGCTACAGCCCTAACTCTGAGAATGTGAAACTCTTATAGAAACAATTCAATAATTTCACACTAATTTTGTAGTGTCCTGTGGTATTTTTAATTAGCCCTATCCGGTCTATGGGTATTCTCAATCATTTAGATCATGGTTGTCCCAAAGATGCTTTTTCAAGAGGCAACTAGACTTTCTTATTTTTCTTTGAAGACATTTTGCTTCTCAGAATTGAGGAAGCTTCTTGGATGACAAGCAAAACGTCTTCAAAGAAAAAGTCCAGTTACCGCTTGAAAAAGCACCATTGGGATAGCCCTATTCTGAGCTATCCATCCTACATTTATAATCTCCACAAACCCTATTCCATGAGCTATATTTACTAATGCAGAGTGAATGCCCCACTGTCCAATCAGCCACCAGCTATTCTTAAGCCTTGTATGAAATGGTACCATATTCATCCAAAGATGAACACCTTAAATCGGAGTTATTACAGACAGAAATATAAAGACGATCTGGAAAAGTGCAAATACAAATATTATTAGTGTGGCTCAAGCCAGAGAAAGTCACTGTACTGCACCTAATTTTACTGACTCTCGTTACTTTTGATTTATCCCGATACCAGTAAATCTCAGTATGATTAAATTTATAATTGCTAAATTTCTATGATGGAGCCTTCAGTTTTAAATCCTGATCTTAAAATTAGCAGAACTATTTAAGCAAGAGTTGTCCAGCTCATATGAAGAGACAGATATTACAGTACAAGTAATCTGTTTATTAAACAGGCCTGCCTTTGTTCAAAGTGATGGGAAGATAGATGTGATACCAAAGTGGAACAAAGAAATGTGAAAAATCCCTGGTTAATATTGTTAGAAGTTTTTAGCACCGTTTACTTGGATGTTGAAAAGCTGCTTGAGTAAACTTGCAGAAAGCCAGCATCTCCACTCACCATTCTGAGACCTTCAGACTAAGTCTTCAACAGCCTGCAATTATCTCATCTTCAGTCATTACAAAGTTTCACTAGAGTCAACTAGTGCTCTTCTAGATGGGTCATGGGAGTACCAAAATTGCTGTCCCTATCCATACTCTTATTTTTATGGCAGGGGGGAAAAAAAAAAGGGGGGGGGCGGAATTCAAAGCTATTGCTGTTGGACCAATTTCAACCAAGACCTGCCTGAAGGCACAGAGCTGCTACGATGAAGCCCGAAACCATCCCACTCCCAAACCCAAAGAAGCTCTAATGTCTCAAACAGCAAAATAAAAATGTGTGATTTGAGATTGTAGGCAGTTGAATGTAAGAAAACCAGCTCGCCTACTTTAGTACTGAATCTGCTGCACTTCAGGAGCAGTACCAAAGTTATGACAGTGTGAACAAAACAAAAGAAGTACTCACTACCAAGCATCAAGGAGGAAGACTTTCCTAGAATTTTTACCCCGTGGACTCTTAGGAATGGGAATATTGGCAGTAACAACCATTTTTTTAGAATGAGAATTTAGGATTTGAGAAAAAGCCCAAGTCTCTTTTAATTTTGTCTTTATACCATAAACATATTTTTTTAAAAAAACATCCTAAAATCCTATTATCTGTATTGTACAGAATGGGGAATGAATTATAGAATACAATATTAACTCATTTTAGTATATGAATACAATATTAACTCATTTTACTGTACACTGTCTTCAGAATTCTCTAAAGTCATATTAGGGTTTCCATAGTATCAAAAACTAAAAAGGTGACAGGTAGGTTTCTTGACATACAACCCACAAAATACTCTTCAGGCACAAACTCTGTCAAGCTTTGCCATCACTTACTATCTTTTTACTTGAACAGAAAAAACTGTTCTAGTGAAATACTTTATCAATAATATACAGGGAATTGTTCCTTACTTCCCTACCTTCTAAATATGAAGTAAATATTCTCTTAAAATCCAAGTGACACCACATGTACATACATTCTAATACAGACAAACATATGCACAGACAAAATGGCTACCTTTTTTTTCTTAGCAAAAAAATAAAAAAATTTATTGTCTTCTAGAAAATCCATCCTGCCTTTGGAAATTGTGACATAAGATTGCATTTTGTTTCAGCTCCACATGCAAATTCACTTTGCCAAGAAAGAGTGTCTAAAATTAGGTTTCTGGACAGCCAAACACACATATATACAGAGTACGAGAAAGAACAATAGCTGAAATCACAGTTCCGCATTACAGTCTATAATAATGTAATCAAACACCACATTGTACACACCATCTATTATTATCTTTTGGCTGACTTCTACACAGATTGGAATGGCTCTCCCTCCACCAGCCACCCTCCCCACCATGGAAAACCCAAAGAAAGAGACTGGTCAAGAAGTGCCACCATAAATACTGCAGTGTGTAGTTTTTAAGAATTTATATTGTATTATTTACGTTCTGTTTAAAACACTGGAAGCTACCAGCGGAGAAGCCCCACAGAGATTTTTGATCCATTGTCACCAGATTTGAGGAACACTTCACTTATACTTCTCACCAGAAACATCTATGTTCTCATTGAATTACTTCAAATGTTGATATATCGGGGGGATGGGGGAGAATTAAAAATTATAATGAAGAAACTCCCTCACACACAATGGTTATAAAAGGAAGAAATGTATCTCCTATATTTAGGAAATAGTTGCAAGGCTTCCATGTGGAGTCTCTATTCTGTTCTGTCTTTATGGATGAACTGTGATGGATGAACTGTGATTTAAAAAAACAAGGTGACCCACATTAGCTTTGAGTTTGTGCATTTCTCTTCAAAAGTTCTACTTTGAGTTTGACTAATTATATTTTTTGTATTATGTCTGCAGTTAACCTTAGTGAAGAAAACTAGTTTCTCAAGCTAACTTTTAATGATGGTTTGTTTCCATTAACCACAATTAACCCTAAAGGCAGTTGTAGAAGTTCAAACAGAACAGCAAGCTGTGAGTGTTTCAAATAGATGTAAATGAATTCAACTTCCTTTTCATACTTGCACTGGAGAAGAGGAAGAGGACAGGGTAAGCACAGGCAAGGGGTCACTATTTCTTCTATTGGAGCCCTGCAGATGTGGAGCAATGCTTGATTGAAAGGTGCAATCCCTCACCTTCACAAAACCATTCATCTTAAAAGGAAGGAACTTATGTGGGCACTTAAGAGGCTTCCCTATTAATTCTTCAATTAATCAACTATCCTATACCTCATAAAGTAGGTTTAATGACCTATCTGAATAATGTGGATTTTGCAAATACAATATTCATTTTTCTCATATTTAGAGCAAGACGAAAATGTCTAGCTTGGATTAGTGAACAGTATTAATAGCCGGACCTCCAACTCCATAAGACCTTTGGACAGTGGAAATACATTACATATTTCTAGCTAGGACTTTGCTCAGAAACCAGAGTTGGGAGACGAGAGGCTTTATGCTCAACTGTGTGGGGAATTCCATAATCCAAACACAATTCCTTCGGCATTTTATTAGGGATGATTTAGTCACGAACCCAATTTTTGACAGGCAGAAGCTATAGAAACTGTTGGTTTAAAAGAGAGGAACTGCACAGATCCTCTAATGGACAATTGCTGGCAGGATAGAGGAGAATTGCTCTCAATCACCCCAGTAAACAAAACTGCCTATACAGAAATTTAATACAGAATTAAATCTTTAAAAAACAGAGAAGTCATTTTTGCTTTTCCACTTGATAACTAATAAAACATTCACATTTCAGGTATTTCATTTTCAATATTAAAATTCATAGAAATCTAGCATTTTTTTTTTAAAAAAGTGCTTTTTAAAACAGTGGGATAGAGATATACTTGTCCTTCTGATTCCCGGGTTTAGATAAAACAAATCTACTGTTATATTCTCTTGCCCAAGTATAATACTGATATCAATGAGGCAGGTAAAGGGACATAATTGGATAAGAATCTGTTAAGCTATTTATAAGAATGGGAGAATTTTTAAATTTTCTTATATTCTTTGGTCCTTCAAAATAAGACAGACAGAGTAGGTTGTAGCATGCATGTAAATAGCTGGCTTCACACACAATTTCTTTTTCACATTCCACCAGCAATTTGCCAATGGAGTTGGGGATAGGAATTGGCCAAACAACAATATTGTACAGAGTTGTCAGTCCTTGGAAAAAGATTTTTTTTAAAAAAAATCTAAATTTAAGTGACACCAAGTGTATTGGTGACACACTTCCTAAAGAATTCTGCTGAATTTAATAACGCTATGGCAATTCAGGATAAATCAGATCATCCCACAAAGTCAACAATTCACTATGGACAATCACATAGAAAGGCAGAGGAAGCAATAAAACACAATGTTTACAAAAGTAAGTGTTACAAATCAGTCACCACCAGAGCATCTGCAAATGGCTGCAATTCTGTATAAACACTATAGGCCCGATTCAAAGATTTTATTTCCTATTATTTTTAAATTAGTTACCAAAATAGTTTAGTACATTTCCAGCAGAGTATTATTCCCCATAATTTAAATGTATTGTATCTGTATTTTTTTAAAAAAATGTTCACATATTTTAAACAAACAAGCTTTCTTTAAGACTGAAGCATGTTTCCTGACCACAGAGACCAGGGATGCCTCATGGCACAGACATTCAAAGGCTATAACCAAAAACAACACAGCTACAAGAGTCAGCCAGCAGTGTCTCTCCATACATAAAAAAGCCAATTAAGTGTTTTTTTTAAAAAAATGAAGAAAACAACAGATACTAGTACAACATACACATTGAAAAAAGCAGTTTTATCAAACATAAAAGTTAATTAAAAAAAACCTAACCAGAGCTGCACTTTGAGATTATCTGGGAATGCATATTTAACCCCCCAAATATAGAAGGGCGGAATTATGGAAGCAAATCTAATGATGTACTTGAATTACGTATGGAAAAACTATCTTGATGGTGAATGGCTGGATCCCTCTAATGATGACAAGAGTTTCCAGCGCTTTTTTCAGGTTAGGGAAAAGTGGGTCAACTACTGCAAACAAAGCAAAGACCGGTGAGCAAGGGAGTGAGATTAAATTCTAAATATTACACTTTTACACATTAAACAACTCCCAGTGCAAAGTGGCAGATTAGAGTCCTTCTAGACTGGACTGTTGCTTTTCATCATCTGGAAGCTGTTGCGCTTGTCTGAATAAGAACAAACTGCAGTGAGAGCTCTATCACTCAGGGACAGCAGGACAACACATTCACTGGATACAAATTTTAAAACAGAAATATTCCAAACCATAAATTTCAATGAAAGTCAGTTGGATTTAGGCCCCAATATCATTTTTAAAAAACTTAATACACATAATCGAACTATCAACATAATCAGTGAGTTGACACTCCTTTGTAAAACACTCTGGGGAGAGTGCACATGGATTCTCAAAGGAAGCAATTCTGATGCTGCAATCTGACGCACATCGGCTAGGAAGCAAGTTCCAGTGAGTTCAGTTGGGCTAAATTCTGTGAAAACATGCTTAGAATTACTCCGCATGTTGTTGTTGTTTTAACTGATTTTTAATACGATCTGCTTAGAGCCTGGACATTTAACTCATGCTGGCCCACAAAAGCATGAGAAATTAATGGCTACTCCTGCAAACCCAGCTGATTGTTGCCTGGGATTCAAGTTACTCAAGACAGTTAGTTACTGTCCATCTGTTTTAAACAGCAAGCCAAACTTATGTATTCCTCTGGACCAGATGCACTGCATCCAGAAAGTGGATAATAAGAGTGGTCATTTCAGTCCAAGACAAAAGATTGCCCATATTGTCTGATTTATGTATTTGTCTAATAAGTCCACAACAAGGAACATGCTTAGAGATTCAGACATTTTCGTTATTTGGGGATGATATACGCTATCTTCATTGGAGTTGTCTGTTGGCAGAAAGGGAATTTGTATTTACCAAGGGAGTTAATGGTGATGCTAAACTAAGGGTTAAGTTAGGAGATACTTTGTGAAAAAAAGCAGAGCAGTAGGAAGGAAAACATTTCTCATTGGCGGTATAAATGCCAAAATAGAAGTGCAGGAGAGTAAAGACCCATCTCCTCTCCTCTCTAGAATCATTCTTTGGATTCTCCAAACACAAAGTATATCCTGTGCAGGCTCAAAAAATATTCCCATCCCCAAGAGAATGGTCACAAGAAGGTGACTAATGAAACATGGGATTAACGTAATTGATCCCCGAAAAACACCTAATGTAGATGCTCAAGGAAAGTTTAAAAATTTCAAGGAAATGAGAAAATTTCTTAGTAATAAGGAAAAAGGAATGTATTTTGGAACTGAAGCAGTGTGGTTTCTGAGCATAACTTTCCCTTCTCTTTCTCTTACATGTGGTGAAATGTGGCCCTTGTGGTATTCATGATAAATCTATCACAAGAACTTAAAAGTGGATTAAGAGCTTTAATTCCTAAACAGCTAACTAATCATCTTACATTCTTCATCAATTTTCATCCTGCACTGTTGCATTCACCACTTCTAGCTATTTATGTTCAGTGTGAAACATTTTGAGAACTTGCATCCTGCGACCAAACACATACAAGGGCTTCTAAATGTTTGCAAAACTGTCTTTTTTCTGTGTTTTTTTGTTTACCATAATCTCTGTATTTTTGCCGAAATTACTAGTATAGGGAATCCAAGTTTTGTTCAGTTTGCAACTCTAACAAAAGTCATCAGCTATGCTATGTAAACCTTATCAGATGCTTTCTTGTATTAAATGTGGATAAAGATAGGAAAAGAAACCTCGTCGCCTTATGACAGGCAGATAAAAATATAGCAAGTAACTATCTTCTCTGACATTCTGCCCATGTTTGTGTTGGTGACAACTTACCCTAAGTTAACAATATGAAGTGCTGTGCAGTTCAGGAAAGGTGATTTTGTGCTGCAAATCTGCATCTTCCCCATTTCTGAATGCACAAAGGGCCATCCTTCTCTGAACTACAGAATAGAGTTTACTTTTAACTACAACACTTGTAACAGCACCATTCATAGATAAGAATGATAAAGGAAACGTGTTGATTTGTTTCTTCCTACTGGCAGGAAATACCAAGTATTCAATACTAAACAAGTTAGATAACTGAGCTAAACACAGCCCACTATGTATTGCAATCTGTAATCTGGCTTTTTTTTATAAACCAGAATGCTCAATTTCTGCAGGGAGGCAAAAGCTAGGAAATTTAATGGATTGTAATTTGTTTGGTGAATTATAAACTTCTCTTAGACAGACCAAAAAGACTCCAAGTGGCTCCATTATCAAAACCTGATCCTGAAGCCCTTCTTCACTTCCATGATAATGCAGATTACAAATTTGAACTTTTCTCTTTACAAGGTCCCACTCAAAAGTGCTACTGAAGTTTCTCAAAGTCTTACTGCAGAGTAATGCTGATGAAAAAAAGTATGTTAACATTGGCCTCACCTCTACAGTGTGTTTTGTGTTTTTATTCATTGGACAGAATTAAAGAAGTATGCAAAATGAATTTCAAAAAAGGAACTTTTGGTTTTCCAAGAGACAAGTCAAGAAATTTTCACAATACTGGAGGCCACAAGAATGCTGAATAATTGGGGCTCATAAGCAGGGACTACTGACCGGCACGGGTAAGATTATTATGGCTGCATAAAGCCTGTGAAAGAAGTGTTTCAGAAAGCACACAGCATGAAGAAAGCATCGCTCTTCCAATTGTTAAAGCAAATTAATCTTTTGTAAAATTTACCCAGCAGCTTTGAAAGCCATTCCTGGAGTGAGCATTGCAAAAGATACACCTGCTTTAGCAATTCAAAGAAAGATGTCTTGCCTTTTTGTGCATTGCAAAAGAATTGCTTCAAAGGCTTTACACACCTGTTATGGTTGTGATACAAATAAAAATACTATATGAAAGTATGAAAGAAGGAAATGAAAATTTATTTCTATCTTTTCTCTTCCCCCAAAGCCCAATCCCTAGCTTGGAAATCACTTGCAAACTCTCTTCATCCTCCCTCTAAATATCTCTCCAGAAAAGGCTAAAAAAAGATTATTTCCTAAATAAAAAAGGGAGGGAGGAGAAACAGATTTTGCAAATGGCCCTTTGATCTATATTAAAAAACTTCTCTAAAAGTCCCTAATGTGTTAGAATTAATTGGGACTACATGGGTGGGGAGCAGGGGATCCTTTAAATGGGAGATGCAAAGTATTAAAAAAGTGCTCTGCAACTAATATTTTGTTTTTATGTGCGTGTGTGTGCATACGTACATATATACACACACATTCACACACAGATATATATAGACATATATATATATATCTGAAAAAGTTTAAAAATTCTATGTGATATGCTAAAAAATGTCCTAGTACAGTCACGACTGGAGAGCATGTGGCCTGTTGGGATGGCAGATGGGACATTCACCCTCCTCGGCACATGTTTCACACAGCACAGTGTGTTGGCACGGTAGTACCACCCGGTTCTCTTCCTGGCACTTGAGGCATTTCACCGACTGCATCTGAAACACTGCCTGAAAAGAGAAGAAGTGGGATGGGAGAAAGGAGAAGCAAAGGGGGATTGTTAGTAAAACAGAATGGCTTTCAAGGACAACTGTTCTACGTTCAATAAGCAACTACTGAAGGGGCCTGAGAGAGTCCAAGGGGCTGAGGGAGGGAGACTCAAAAGAGAAGGACATTTCATTTGCCCAGTTTTCTATGTAGCAATCCAGTCTTGTGTTCCTCTAACTGGGGTAGGTAACTTTCTTCTTCTTCTCTATCCTTTTTCCGGAACTTATTTTGCAGTTCAGCAAAGCTGTCAAATAAATGGACTCCCTTGATATACTAACCCCTTGATCCAGAAAACTATTAGATGAAAAATGTCCTGGTCTGCAACCATAAAAAAATATGAGGGGAGTGGGGGTGGGGGGAATCCATTGCCTGCATCCAACTTTGGCACTCCCTCACAACCTGTAAAATATGGTAACAATTGCTGGGTTTGGATGATGCAGTTTTTGCTTCATTTGGGGAGCTTTCTGCTGCCTAAGTGAAAATGGGAGTATAAATACCCTTCCCCCAGCAAGGTTAAAAGTCACCACTGGAAAGCCACCAGCAGCTTTGGAGACTGAGTTACTACTCCATTATGTAGAAAAGGTTACCAACTACTGCCAAACATAAAAGCAGACTGGTAAACTCTTTTTATTCAACAGATGACTGAATTTATCCTCATCCTCCTCCACTCCAAACAAGGGAAACTAAAGGCTGAGGGGAAGCCCATGCAAGGAAAATGTATACTGTAGACTATTTGCAGTTTGGGGTGAAAGGTCCATAAATTTTCCCATGATTTTCCTACAGTATTTACACTAACTAGACATTACACATTACTAAAATATAAGAACTGGAGACAGAGAAATTTTTTTGTAAAGATAATAGTTTTTTAAAACTATCGACCAATTTCCCTTTTCCTTGCCTTTAGTCACTTTAAATAATGGCAGAGAAACCAAATAATGCATTGAGATTTTAATCATTGCAGGTAGTCCTTGACTTATGACCATAATTGAACCTGGAATTAGTCTTAAGTTATTGCAGTTGTAAGTCGAAGCATCATGGGATTGTTCTTTTTACAAAGGTTGATAAGTGAACACTGTGGTTGTTAAGCAGACACAGTCGTTATTAAATGAACATGGTGATTGTTAAGTGAATCCATTTTCTCCATTAGACATTTTTTGCTGGCACCAATAAGTCGGAAACCAACCAAAAATGATGCAAATCATAGTGATGTGACAGTGGAATGCTGGAAATGGCATCAAGGTGAGCCAGTTGCCAAGTGCCCGAAATACGATCACATTCCAAAAATGTGTTGGAAGTAGTTTGCAGGAGGTCCATTATAACTCTGAACAGTAGTTAAATAACCAGTAGTAAGTTGAGGACTACCCGTACTTGAGCCTGTTTTCAGGGTAAAAGGCCAGCCTCACTTTGATCTGAAGAGCAACTTCCTTGTATTTCGTCATGCCTGAAGAACACCCCCTCCCCCAATTCCCTCTTCTGCTGAGAAGAGCTGCATCCTGATGGAAAAATCTTCTGCTATTCCTTCCAGAAAAATAGGGCCCAACAATTAAACTTCATTTTTTTTTTAACTTATTAAAAAATCCGATCATTAGTTAAATGCAACGTAAAGCTTCCATACCTCCACTTCAAACTCACCTTATCAACTCTTTCTAAATTGGCACGCAACTGTTTTTGGAGATTATAGAGTGTGGACAAGGAGAGATTCTCTAAATCAGAGAATGAGCGCAGGAACTGGGGGTCCTGGCCAGTATGAATCCGCTCGATTTCTTCCTGGAGTTTCTTGACTTGCAGTTCCAAGGTCTCTCTCTGCTCCCGGGCTAACTCACATTCTAGGGTTGCTGTACTTGCACGATCATTAGCTTCCTCCGCTTCTTTTTTCCAGGCATCACAGGCCTGTGTATCCAAAGTAAAGTAATATTAGTAGCTTCTCTTAATTGTTTCATATGACCAAAAACAGCTGTTTCTAGCCATTTGCAATTTGGGGGACAGACTTCTTCTATCTCTTGATGACATTATCATATACCTATCCTTTCTGAAATATTCTTTCAAATGCCTTGTATGTGGATCAGTTTTGCTATCTTTATGAATTCCTGCAAAGCAAACCCATTCAAACATGAACATGATCAGAGAAATGCAGGGCGTGTTTCTAAGAAAATCTTCTGAGCAAAATATCAACAAGAGAAACAGATACGCATTTAAGTCTGCTTTTTCTCTTACAAGTGTAGAGGCATGAATTGGTTTAAGAGTAGCACACTGCCCCTACCTCTTGGCCAGCACTTCAAACCAATTTTAGAATACCATATTTTTCGGACTATAAGATGCTCCAGACTATAAGACGCATCTAGCTTTTGGGGAGGAAAACAAGGGAAAAAAACCTGCCTCTGCCTCCCAGCAATTTGCCTCCTTGCAGCAAACAGCCTGGTCAGCTTCAGCAAAGCCTTATTTAGCATGAGCAGCTGATTGGCGGTTGGTTCAGCCTCCCAGAATACCGATGATCAGCTCTTCCAGGCTGTGGGGATTGCTACCGCGGTTGGCACTGCCGCCTATGTGTGCCATATTTGGCCTTTGTGCATCTCATTTTTGGCCCATTCCAGGTAGTGATTGCCATGCTATATCAGGCTGTGCTGAAGCTGACCAGGCTGTTTGCTGCAAGGAGGTAAATTGCTGGGAGACAGAGGCTGAAGGGTGGGGGCTGGCGGGGCTTCAGCAACATTCGCTATACAAGACACACAGACATTTCCACCCCTTTTGAGGGGAGGAGGAAAGTGCGTATTATAGTTCAAAAAATACAGTAAGTACTCCATTTGCTTCTGCTCATTGGGGGAGAACAGTAATTGCTCAGGGGTGACCGACACACTTTTATGGACATGCACCTTCTCAGTCTGTGGACCAAAAGGGACCCCGAGATTTCCTAAGAGAGCCACCTGAACTTTAACATAGCTTTTATGCTGAACAGAAAAGAACAGCAGCAGACAGGCAGCGATTTCTCCAGCCAGTTCAGGGATCGATCTGGTAAGAAGAATCTATGTGATTCTTCCCCAGCCTAGCAAGAACCAAGGAGTACTTTCATAGGACGGCAACTGGTATTTCAGAGAAAGTGTAATCTCATTCAGTTTTGAGCTAGATCCTTTTCTGAATCTATGTAATGTTCAATTGTTACCTTTTAGTTGGGCAATCCAAAACAATAAATTAAAGGCACCTTGGTCCAAAATTGCAGTTGATTACTTCCAGCAGTTAGTTTGTGTCAACAGGTAGCCCTCAACTTATGACCGTCATTGGGGCCAGAAATTTGATCACTATATGATCGTTAAGCAAGTCATCACATGACCAGACCCAATTCTACAACCATTTTTACACGATTTACATGATTCTACAAATCACCATCATGAGACCACAGGATGTTGCAACCATCATAAATGTAAATCAGTTATCAAGTGCCCCAATTCGGTAGTGGTGGTGCGATAGTGGTAACTTTGAGAATGAGCCATAAGTCACTTTTTTCAGGGCCATTTTAACTCTGAACCATCATTAAACAAATGGTTGTAAGTTGAGGACTACCTGGTATGTCTAGATATCTATAGCTCACTTAAAAGAAATGGACAGACTTCTGTGAGGCTAAATTGTAGCCACCTTACAATACATTCTGGATATAATCTAACAACAGGTTTGGAAGAATCACATCATCATATGACTTTGGGGATGCAACTCCACTAGGCTGCAACTATGGTTGATAATTCCAAGAGAACTAAAAATGCTGCACTCTTTGCATCTGGTTCCCAAAAAAGTTATCTACCAAAATTGAGAAAGCAACCTTAGTTACACTGCCCATCTAAAAGCCAAATTAGTTCAAATAATCAATATTAGCCGATGTTTCTACAGGAGTTGCAACCTCACACCTTCTTATTCCCCTAAGTCACAGGTGTCAAACTCATGGTGTCACGTTGCAGTCACATGATCTTTCACAAGGTTTTTTCCCCTTTGTGGAGCTGGGGTGGGCATGGCCTGCACCTGACGCATCCGGCCCATGGGTCACCAGTGTGACACCCCTGCCTTAGGTCAAGAATAGTATTGTAAGTGGCTGCAGTACTGCTACATCAGTGAGATGGGCAGCATCAATAAAAATAAATAGTATATCGGAGACTGTGGAGGAAAAGAGAATATCGTTTTAGAGGTGACGCACAAGTTAAGCTGCATGAAACCTTTAGGTAGATGAGTCCAAATTCAAATTAGAAAAGCTAATACTCTTTAGAGCAGGTATCCCCAACCCCCAGGCCGCAGTCCACTATTGGGCCTTGAGCGTTCAGAACTGGGCCGCAGAAGTGGCAGGTGAGCGTGTGCAGTGCACATGTCCCCACTTGTGTGAGCAGCAGGCAAGCATATGCATGGCTAAGCACATTAATTTGTGCTTAATAAATTGTAAGTCGTTCTGAGTCTCTGGAGAAGGGCGGGATATAAGTTGAAATAATAATAATAATAATAATAATATTCCATTTGCACAGGCAGCAAACCCATGTGCCTGACGCTCGCACAGAACCATCCTTTTTCTCCCACCTGCCGGTCTGCAAAGCCGGAAAAGTTGGGGAACTCTGTCATAGAGGAACTCAAGAATGTTTGGGCTGGGCATCACAACTTGAAATCTACTCTTCTGCATACCCAAGATATCAGTTTTTTTCTTTGTCCATTAGTAAAAAGATCTGTGAGGAGTTTACATTACAAAATCAATTATGCCAGCTGAGCTTCTGTCTATTCTCTTAGCTCTCAAATTACTCATTACTCTAGGGCTTTAGGAATGCTTTAGGAAACCCACCAACCACACACACACACACACACCCTGCCAACCACACTACCTGTTTGGCTTGTTTCCAAGAATCTTCCCACTGTTTTATCGTGCCGTTAGCTTCGTCTAATTCTTGCCGCAACCTGGCCAGTTCAGCAGCACCTGGACCTGACAGAAATGCAGGTGAAGTACTGGGTGAAAAACTTCCTGAAGCAAAATGCTCCCATATGCTGCTGTTCATTCCATTTAAACCTGTTTCACGTGGAGACAAGAAAAGCATGTTATTTTACATTTCTTTTTCTTGTCCCAAACTATTTTTTTGAAAACTAGAATAAAGTGCTGCCATTTTTTACGGGCAATACTGCATCTGAAAACCGTTTGGAGGGATATGCATATACGTGCACTATCAGTCTGCCACTTCAGCTTTAGCAAAAAGAGTGGCATCTGACCACCTTGTGCCAACGATGCCCAGAAGCAGTTTCGTAGTACACTTAATCCACAAATGCAGTGTAGATAGATACAGGATGAATTACCTAGTGCAGATTCACACAGAGCACATGAGGAACGAATATACCATAAACTCTCGGTAAAGGCTTAGGCTTCAGGGAACAGCAATCAGCGCACAGATGCTTAAGAACAAAATGAAACAGTCACCTATTATTTCATACTTTATTTGTTAATACCTTTAGGACCACATTTGATGCCATATTAAGTTAGATATCTTTAGAATTCTGGCATGATCGAACCCTGCCCTGCTCTCCTTTACCTGGCCACTCCTGATTGGGAACAGATAAAGAAACCTACTGAGATCCATCCATTAAATGCCAATTGAAAAATTCTGACTTGTTTAGCTCTAAAGAAGCCAGAATCATAACATACAGCAAACTATGGTTGATAATTCTGTCTTATTAGGAAAGAAATAAAGAGACCTTAATTCACATATTAAGGAAACGAGAGATGGAGGAATCCGAGTTTGTTTAGCTGTTCCTATGGGCAGAAGCCAATGCTGCCAGAAGTCTAAAAACCTGGATCTGAATATATGTTGGTACTTATTCAATTTTTATCTACCCATTTAATTTTGAAAACACACATAACACTGTCTTAGTATTATATCCACTACATTACAGTATCCTTTTCATTTCAAATACACAATTGTTAACAGAACAAAGTTCCATCTGGACATTTTGTGGAAAAATTATAATAAGAGTATATTAAACTACAGTAATGTTATTTCTTTTTGGTTGTTACTCAGCATCAATCAATTTAAAATAATGTAGAGTGCCCTCAACTAGATCCTCAAATGTTAATTTGAGAAATCTTTTCATCCCAACAGACCAATGTGTTTTTAGATAAGGCACTGGAATAAGGCATAGAATCTGATATTAAGGGGGGGAAATATACCATCCATTATATTTTATAGTATTTAAAGTGTGACTGTAAAAATCCAGTATCACACAGGGATACTTCTAAGAGAAAAAGGACTGGCTAATTTGCCCTGCTGAGAGAACATTTGGATGGTAAAATTGGTTCATTCTTGAAAATGATATAAAGTAGGCTTCTGGATCTACTCTATTTTAAGACACAGCATACAACCATTCCATATCTGGTGGAGATAAACTAATTCTCTTCTGCTTTCTGACAGAGATCACGCAGAAAAAATGGAGTCAAGTGTTTAGTTTTAGAATGTAAGCGTGATCCAGCATGAACAAAGAGAAGAAAGAAGAACAAAGGAGACTCCATCCTCTAATAAGGAAGGATCTATTTCTTACCAAACATTTGCTCAGATAAGGAAAGATGCTGTAAATCAAATGAGTTTTTGTAGGTATCTCTCTGCTCTAGGCATCATATGAAAACAATTTTTTTTCCACACAGAATATATACCGGCAGTTTACTTTCAATTTAAGTTTGCTGCTCAGCAGCAGTACTTAAGCTACATTATAAAAAGCATGGCTATAATCTTGAAATATATTGGCCGCAACAGAATTGCCAAATCGAAGGCACACAGTATTGCAGAAGAACTCACAGCATAAAGAAATATGCTTATAATAAAATTTATTTCTTAAAATTCTACATATTTTAGGTCATACATTATGTGGATTTGCTATCATGTTACTGCTGACACTGTTTTTTTGGTAAGCATGAAAGCTGTTTATGTTTTGGCAGGACAAAAATTCTAGAGCTAAATTACTCGTTGAAGATAACCTTTCCCCTCTGTCCATTAGCCTTATGCAGCCCCTTATGTGAGATGCCTTTTACAGTGCAAGCCTTACATGTCAGCTTAGAAATCAGTTCCACTCTAATTAAATTAGGACCTATCTCCAGGTCAGAAAGTACTGCAATTAGAATAGCTCAACTGCTTATTGTTGGAGATCCCTGTATACATACATACATGTGATAACGGATGATGCAAACTGAGCACAGATATGATATATATATGTGCACTCCTTTCAGGGAAAAGAATTTTTCTGAACTGGATATAATCACCTTATAGCAAAATCAATGCAGTTGTATTACTGTATAAGGAATCTTGGGAAATGAATGTTTGAGTATTGATTTCAATGTAATATATTTGTTTAGGACCTTCGATCATATCCTAAATTTCCTGTCCTTTCTTAAACCATGGGGTGCATCGGTCCATTCTGCAATCATCTCTTATAATCTGCCTGATCTGCCATCCCTACTTACTAAAGTGTGTAAATTGCACAGTGCTGAAAATCAAAAGTGTTGCAATATATGGAGCATGAGTTCGTTCAAAGTAAATGATACAGATGTGACAGACATGTATGACTGAACATGTGAAAACATATGACTTGATTTTAAGATCTCTTCACCTCACCTTTGAAACAACATTCCTGCCTTATTCTTTTATCAATTCTTAATTTTTAGTCAATTCTTAATCTTTTAATTCATATATCTTACCTATTGTGGAATAAAAATCAGCTATGCTATACAAACGTAGAGGACATTAGGTAAATATTGGGTTGCGAATGTAAAACATTAGCCTAATTTAGTAAACTGAAACCAATAAGCTATCCACAACTCATTTGTTGTTTTCAATGAATGTGTTTCACAGCATGACTACATCGGAGTCTGATTGGTTACATATAATTAAAAAGATATAGTTTCTATCAAATCAAACTCAGTTCCTGGTGATTATATGCGTTGTCTCCTTGCTAACAAAAAGAACTGGTTTGTTATTGTTTTCTTCTGGGATGTTTCTTCAATTTCTCAGTCTAACATACATAGTATATATAACAGAAGCAGCACACTGCTCAAATTTGCAAAATGCGCTATAGTTATTAGTACTTCCTTCTTTAAACACAAAACATGTCTTAAGGCCTTATTTTAATGCCAGAGTTCAATGTTAGAACATCTGATCAAATAATGAATGCTTCTATGCCTACTGATGTAAGATTAACACAAAAAGATGCTGCTTTAAAATTGACATATAAGGAGAAATATTTTGTTCAGGTACTGTCAGAATATTTGTTTATAGGAATCATATTTGTAAGTGAAAGCAATGTAGGTACAGTATGACAAGTTTATTCTGAGTGAATTAAAAACTGATAACTAATGACATTTCATATTTATACAGTTTTTATAAATTATTAATAGACATATCAGTAACCAGTTTCACCCTGTTTGGGACTCTTTAAATGTATGTAGCCACAGATTTCCCTATGGAGTTCAAACCCTCAGTCAAGAATTGAAGAATGGAATTTAGGGGAATTGAACTGCTGTTCACATAGTTACTTTTGAATGGGGTCTACTTGCATATTTGAGATTTAATTTGTTGCAATCTGAAATCACCAATCCAAACTAAATCAGATGCGAGTTCAAGGCTCAGGCTTTCCTCTGAAATCCATGCACAATTAGTAATTATCCTTTGTTGTTAGCCTTTGATGGTACAGGTCATACTCAACTTTCAACCACATTGGGACCAGAATTTCTGTTGCTAAGCAAGGTGATTGTTAAGTGAGTCTTGCCCATTTTTATGACCCTTTTGGCACAAGTGTTAAATGAAGCACACCAGTTGTTATGTGAACCATGCCATCATTAAGTGAATCCAGCTTCCCCCACTGACTTTGCTTAAGGGAAGCCAAGTGGGAAGATTGCCAATGGCAATCACATGACCCTGGGACAAGGCAGTCACCAGAGAACATGCCAGTTGCCCAAATTTTGATCACGTGACAGTGAGGGATGCTGCAATGGTTTTAAGTATGAGGACTGTTGGTAAGTCACTTTTTTTCAGTGCCATTGTAACTTTGAACGTATGTTAAACCAATTGTTGTAAGTCGAGGACTACCTGTACTAAATTTATTTGATTCATTCTTTGACTGCAATGAAGTCCTGTTCAAAAAAGTTAAATCCTTATCACTGACCTTAGATCTAATGAATCTTTTCTGATTATACAGAAATTGGGCAATACATTATGTTAGATGGCAACAAAAATGTGAACATTCAAATGAAAGTTAATTTTTAAAAAAAAGGAAAATACTTACATGGCATAGACAGTGAACATGTTAACAGATATACTCTCATGCTTACATTGGGCATTTACCTAATGATCCATGAGAAGCTGATGTCCCCAGGAAAGTATTTTCTGATTGGCTTAAGTGTCCCTGGGACTGATGGAGGAAATGCGATGATAAGCTGACCGGTGGAGAAGGAGAGGCAGAGTGAAAGGAGGCAGAACTTCCAAGGGACCCAGGGATATTTACAGGAGCAGAACTTTGCAGCAAACTCCCACCTGGACAAAGAACACACAGAAAGTATGGGAATGTAGAAGCCATGAACTATGAGTGGAAGCACAGCACAGGAATTTGAACAGCAGGTGTTTGCTTCACTCTCTGCACCAGTAAAAGGATGGGTGAATCCAGAATATTCCTCTAATCTCTATCTTTCTACACCTTCAGAGCTGGTATTATAGGAATTGTCCCTAAGGCCAAGGAAGGTTAAAAAGTAAACTATTAAATGTTAGCTGCAAAACACTAGGAGTCAGGGTTAGGGTTAGAATTAAGAATCAGAAGTTCTCCAGTAAACAAAGGACAGCTTACAATCTAAGAGATATTTAGACAGTTGATTTTCAATTCTTATAGCTCCATAATGACACTATTTATATACATGTTTAAATTAAATTAATTTTCTATTATCCCCATTATTTGTTAGTTCAAGAGACTACATTTTTATGACAACTGTAGTATCTAGAAATGATTATCATGATTATATATCATAATTAGAAGATAATTATGATTTATGCTTTTTTCAGAATGGGAAAATATGTGTTCGTCAAATCATATAGATTAAGAAGTATATTTTTCAAGAACAGCCATTTGAATTAAATGGCATCTCCACTTTTTATAGATTGTGCCAAAGATATTCTTGCAAGCCGAACCTCCCATTCCATCGTAAGGATAAAAGTTTGTTAAGAGACAGCAAATGGGACAGACTTCTGTATTCAGGTACTGGGCCAAAGGAAAAAAAATGGATCTTAATTTCTACACACAGAAACACACTCATAAGATGTTCTAGCAGAAGAAATCAGTAAACTGGTAGCACAGCAATTATTTATGCTTCATCTACAGGAAAGGAAGCAGGGTAAATCACCTTCCCATTTGGCTAGAGGAGTCCCAGTTGCATGGCACAGTCATAAAGAAATCCAACTCACTAGCTCATGAAAGTTGTTAGTGCTGCAAGAATATTTTTTTTCTCAGTTTTAATAATGCTTGGCACATAGCACTGCCTGTGAAAGCTTCAAAATTAAAGGAACTCCTACGTGGCGCAGAACTTCCCATCCTCCTTTTTTTACCCTAAAAGTTGCAACTGTTGATTGACCAACCTGTTCTTCTGCTATGGTATACTGAGATGGCTTGCAAGGCAACAAGGTTTTCTGATAATCTGAAAAAACATACTATCTCCTCAAAGTAGAACCAATTTTAGAAAGAAGCCCTGAACATAAACTGGGCACGTGGTAGGCTAATTCTAATTTGCACAACTACTCAAATCTGAAGAAACAAAGGACAGGATATGCTGAAATAAAACTATGTGTTGATGAAAGACAGTTGCAAACTCTTTTGGAATTAAAAAAAAACCCATCTGATACCAAGGTGGTTTAAGCTAATGGATGTGCCTTTAAAAAAAAGTGTAGTGGCAGCAGTGAGCCAGGATTACCAATTTGCACACAGTTTCAGTTCACAAAGAAATGTTTTGTCAATTACTAATGGGATCTGTACACTTAGAATATAGCAAGGTTGCATAGACTATATTCACTTGAAAACCAGACATGGGGCAAAAAAAATAAAAAAAAGACACTGGTTTGAAATGACCACATACAAGGGATGAGATACACAAGTGGTAGTTTGTCAATGTGTGGCGACATGCCTTGCCATGACCCTGTGACAGCAGAACAGTGATACCAATCCAATTTGTTTCCTACTATTTAAACCGATTCTCCCCCCCCCCCTTCTTCCATGGTAGTCTTGTGTCAGAATTTTGTGAACATGTTTAGTGTGCCACTGTTAAGATATTGTAAAGCAAAATAAGCCATGCCTATTTCGTAAACGTCATTGGGACATCAGAAACCAGTAAAAGATATTTCCGATTTGCCAACCAATGAGGGTCCTTTGGCTCTAAGGTCCCACATTGGCCGTCAACCAATATGTCATGTAAGGGCTGGTTCTGAGAGCTTGCTAGGCTGCTTCAGCCAGCCAGCCGATGGGGCAAACCCTGCTTGGCAGAAGATCAAAGAAAGCTCTGTTGCTTTCATGTACCTATCATGATGCCACTCGTGTGGGGCACCGAGCTGCTGTCAAATGTCTTCTCCAGGGCAGCCACTCCGAATTCGTTCAGGTCCAGGTCATCCAAGGCAGACTCTGCCAGACAGAGGCACCAATTATATATTACAAAAAGGACCAACAACTTCAAGGGAAAGGGAAGTCCAAAGAGTTCACAAAGAGATGTCACTGCTCTGGACTGGAGAATCTACAATGCAAGGCTGCCATTAGTTGTTAGATTCAGCTTTCAATATTGTTTTTCTGTTGCCTGATCTGAATCCTAAGTCTCTTCAGTATCAGGCTGATCTCATAGATTGACACTGGAAATAACAGCAATGCAAAACAGATCTCCCTGCACACCTGCTGTATAGCTTGACCTTGGGTAGAAGTACATCCAGGGTTGGCTTTAATAACAGGTGCCCGTCCCAGTTCACCTGGCAACCTAGGTGTCCATGATGCATAGTGATTGGAATTCGCTAATCCTATATTTAGGAATTCCACTGTGGAGAGCAACTTGGATTGCAATTAATGATAGAGGAGATGGCAATAGGAATGAGGTGCAAGTATGGTAGTGGAAGGAAGGGAAGTGTGTATGGCAGTAATATAAGTGGTTGTGTGTAGGGAGGGAAGGGGAAATGAATTAGCATATCCTATGAAACAGGCTATAGTCAGCAGTGGCCCAATAATGAGCCAGCCATGTAGCATGGACACTGCCAGTTGGGGATGAGATGGAGCAAACCTGCACAGGATCATCCCTGGGGGTATTCCTAGCCAATGTATTTAATGTCTTCTCAAATGTTGTCTTATAAAGCATAGCATGGGTTGTGCTATATTTGTGACAGTCTTGTCGTTTCAGAAAGATAAAGACTATAATATAAATAATAAACAATTTTAGATACTGAAAATGGATGTTTCCCCACCCTCACCCTCTTGCATAGTTTATAATCAGTTTTGAAGTACTGCCTGAAAGGTTACTTCTTGAGCATTTAGAAAGCACATAAAAGGAATTCAAATTTCCTCAGCAATTTCCTATTAGAAAGTGTAAGAAAGTCCCTGTCTAGAATTAAGAAACATATCCCCCACCATATCCTTCGTAAGTGTTTTAATTTAGTGGCAAGAGTTGTCTCTTTTATTTGTATCATTCCAGGCCTGTAATAGAACATCAACAGTTAATAAAAATGATAATAGGTTACCTGGAGACATGATAAGAGACATGTATCAACCAATGCGAAATATCAATAATAATAATAATAATAATTAATAATAATAGTCAATAGCAAAAGGAAGCTTTTCTTGGAAAAGAATACATCCTGCGACGATACGTTTAATATCATTAAGCAATATTTGTCTCTGCCAGGTTCTTGGGAAGGACTCAATGGACAAAAATGCCAAATCCAGTTTAAAAATCTGGCTGACTGTGCAATCAGCCATAAAAATAACAATAATACATTAAAAAAAGAAAAAATTGTGATCCTCGTACAATCTGCACTCTTACTCTTCTTGGAAAGTCTTAGAAATTTAAATATGATAACAGACAAATCCTTAAACAGAAATGTAAATAAAATCTTTTTAAAATTCTGCACTTGAAATGTTTTGTTATTGCTGTCATAAATGGAAAAGTTTCATCTTTTTAATATTTATAAAAACAGCTGTTCAGTAACAGATTATACGTTACAGGACTGAATTTTTAGTGGATTGGCCCACACAATGGCACACTGAGCCAATTTGGTGACTTATGAGTTTAGGAAATATAGGATATGATGAAGAACATCAAACAAGATCTACACACACATATACACAGAGATTTAGGAGCAATCATGATCTTCCACTGACCATCCTGTCACTTGTCTGCTCTAGCAAAAACAGCAGAGCCGTGTCACAATCCAATAAGTTTATTGTTGTATAAAAACTTATTCCACAATAAATTTATTAGCCTTTAAAAAGATAAAGGACTGCTTGTGGTTTTTGCCATTTTTTTTTTCAGAATTCAGCTATGGGATCCGTTATGTAAGATTGTTCTATAATTTAATTCATGAAATATGAAAGAGTTCATATTAAATGCAAGTCATCAGCCAAGTCACAAAGCAATAAAGCATAGTTTCTACTGTAAGTCCTCTAAATAAAACAACCAAAGGCTTCCCACCCATAATGGTTATTCTTCTTCTGGATTCCCTGCACCATCAATGTGCATAGGCAGTATTACCTATCACGGACTCCACAGTGTCACTAGTTGGGTAGAAAGGAAGGGCATTGGCATTCATGCCTGGTACACTGCTGGTGCCTGCTGGGCTTGGTGGTGTTGCTGCCAAACTAGAAGTAATGCTAGAGGAGATGCTAGATGTCAGTGGGCTGCCAACTGGAAGAATCCCTAATATATCCTGAAAGAGGAAAATACATTCATGTATTGATGTATTGAAAATACACTCATGTATTCCTATGATGCAATAGAATATTCAGAGAGAAGTAATGATATATTTGTCATAAAATAAGTATTTCTTCCTAACATTTATATCTTACATAGAATCTTTAATTCTAAGGTACACCCAGGGCAGCTGATTGGTTCTTAGCATTTAATACAACACAATACAACACAACACAATAAAGGAAAACTGTTTGGGACTCTTTTAGAACAGAATAACAGAATAACAGAGTTGGAAGGGACCTTGGAGGTCTTCTAGTCCAACCTCCTGCTCAAGCAGGAATTCATATAACATTTCAAATGGTTATCCAATCTTTCGTTAAAAACCTCCAGTGTTGGAGCACCCACAACTTTTAGAAGCAAGTCGTTTCCACTGATTGTTAACAGTTCATGTATACTGTCAGTTACATCACATCATCAAGTTCATGTAATTCATGATGACTGTGTATAATTTTGCCATTCAAAATTCAAAGGAGGCCTAAAGAAGATTTGTGAACTGCAGTGAACCTTCCTCCAATAATCTATCTAGTCCAAGCAGTATTCAAAAATTCTGAGTTCATGATTTTCTATTCACAAAACTTCATTTTTTTTTAATCTGAAAGAAACCAGACTGATTCTCAAACACTTAGGAAAGTGTCAATACCCTTTCAACTCCAATTAGCTTTTCACCAACTGAAATCTACACATAAGACTATATGGGCTTCTAGAAAGTAAGCAGTGTCCCCTGGAGTAACATACCTGCTTGGGTTGTAACAGAGGTTGTTCTTGGGTTCTATGTTCCAGGGAATGGGATTTGATTTTTGCCTGCTGCAGTAATTAGAAGGGGGAAAAAAAGATATTACATGCTACTGAAATTGTCAACTTCTTCAGATGTTTATAGCACTTCCTCTCTTATTTTGTTGCTTTCTGTAGCATTAAGTTCTACAAAGGAAAGAGCCAGAGGGCTTTCTGAAACTAGCAAACGAAATATATTGTACCAATATTTTCTCTTTTCTTTAACATCTACTTTTTAAAAACTAGAAGAGATGGAATAAAATGATAGCGAAATACAAGGGGATAACAAATTGAAGACAATGTTGTTTGTATAGATTTAAAAAGTTCTGTAAAGGGGACAGAAAATCTGGGAATGCTATGCCTAAAGATACAAATTACTTTAGAAACAGTATGATTTACTTCATAATACAGGATAATACCACTGTATTATCAATGAAATGGACTTGGCCATAATTGTTGAAGGAAAAAAAAGAATTCTTTTTTTTTTCACCATTGCAACTTCAGATAGTCATTAAATGAGGCAGCCGGTAAGCAAGAACTATTCTGAATAAATTCTCATTTGCTTATCTAAAAGATGATTTTATATTTGCATAACTTTTACTTTGGCCTATTTTATGAATAATTTCTGAAGCTTCCAAGTCTAACTGATGTGTAAATAGAGCAAATATGTTTATTCTGAATATCCTTTCCCAGACTTCCAATTCTTTTTCTTTTTCTCTAAAATATGAAACCTTTCCAGCAATGTCATTATCTCTTCTTCAAAAGCCTCTTCATTTACGTATGTTCTCATGACCTGCACCTCTTGGATTCCCACAATACTATCTAGCAGAGGTCCCCAACCCCAGGTACCAGTACCAGCCTGCGGCATGCCAGAAACCGGTCTGCATAAACAAGCAAAGCCCCATCCATGGGATGCAGGTAGCACATGAAACCAAGCCCACTCCAGTCTGCAGAAAAACCTCTCTCCACAGAACTGGTCCCTGGTGCCCAAAAGGTTGGGGGCCGCTGCTATACAGAGATCCATGACAGGAAGTTTGCAACAATTATATATGCATTACTTGACTGCATGTCAGTCCTAAAACCAATTGACATAAGTTAGTACTCTTATAGCAACCACCATTGCAGAGAATGGGAGGTATTTGCCACAACATTTTTTCCTTTTTTTCTGAATGACTGAGTCTACTTCAAAGAAATGTACACCTTTCAATTCATTCATCATAGTCATTTTCTAACAATGATGCTACTAGGCTCATGTGGCATGTAAAAGCTTTCTGCTTATGGAATACAAGAAGTATTCCAAGGAAGTAAAAAGCATACTGCAAGGCATCTCTTCATTTTGCAGTGCATCCAACTTGCAATAGAACAAAAACTAATATTAATGTAGCTTTATAAAATGAGGATGGACAGGCAGACCCTAAGGGATTATCTGCAGATATTAAGGCACCCACAGGTACTATTAAGGTGCACAGGTACATTTAGCATGAAGTATCAACAATTGGTTCCATAGCTAATATATCATATCATTAATGATAACAATATATCATACATACATACATACATACATACATACATACATACATACATACCATGTTTCCCTGAAAATAAGACCATCTTATATTTTTTTGAACCCTGAACTAAGCGCTTGGCCTTATTTTTGGGGAGGTCTTATTATTTTGGGGTACATGGAGCAAGATGGGGCTCCTCTTGCTGTCTTACCTGATTTTCAGCTCTGAGTTTAAATATTTTCAGGGAGGGCTTATTTTCGGGGGGATGCTTATTTTAGTGCATGCACTCAAAAGCTTGATTGGGCTTATTATCAGGGGATGTCTTATTTTGGGGGAAACAGGGTACATACATACATATGTGTTCTGTTTCCCTTCCCCATACACACACACCGTCACGCCGGGTTGAATTTCAAAAGGGTTAGGGTAAGGGTTATGTAAATCCAATATCCTTTTCTAGTATTTTATACCTACCTGGCATTTGAAATTCTTTAGATACTCTGCTCCAACCAGGTCTTCCCGTTCAAATCCAGGTGCCTTCTTATAGCTACCTGCAGTAGTTATTGAATCCGTGGGGAAACCAATGCTTTCCAAACTATGGGGTTTTCCAATTGCACCAGGAGGGGATCCACATAAATTAGATGGGCTTCCAAGACTGCTATTTCTACAGAGGATCTAACAGAAGCAGGAAGAAAAGAAGATGATAATTTGTGTATTAGATTATAATACTTTCTACCTCTGCATCACAGCTGATAATAAACTTCTAAAAGCTAAGCTGTTAAATTCAATCAGGTTACTGAGATATACAAAGTCACAATTTAATAAAAGTCCAAATGATTACATTTTGCCTCAGGTCTTAAAAATATATTGAGCATTTTTTTTCATCAAAGCCATATTTTTAAAGATGAGAATATCTTAACTGCAACTTTGATTATTATTATTATTATTATTATTAATTGTATTTATATGCCGCCCATCTCCCTAGGGACTCTGGGCGGCTCACAATACATACATAAAACACTCAATAAAACGATCCATATAAATACAATAATTGTTCTCTGTAGTTCATATGCTTTTACAGCTTTCTGCGATTCTCAGAGATTCAAATACTGCATGAACTGCCGCAATCTGAATAATCATATAGCAATAGCACTTAGACTTATATATCGCTTCAGAGTACTTTACAGAGTCAGCATATTTCCCCCAACAATCTGGGTCCTCATTTTACTGACCTCGGAAGAATGGAAGGCTGAGTCAACCTTGAACCTGGTGAGATTCGTTCTGCCAAACTGTTGGCAGCCAGTGATTAGCAGAAGTAGCCTGCAGTACTGTACTCTAACCACTGCGCCACCGTGGCTCATCAAATTTCATATAAATTTCTAATGCAAAATCAAGTAGATTTCTTACTGAAAATTGATGCTTTCATATTTAAAATGGTTTGGAATTTTCACAGCGAAAGAAGTAAAACCATGAAATATGTCCTGCTTCTGCTTCAGGGAACAGGCAATTTGGAGATGCTTACTACAATAATGGAGGGAATGTGTTCCCCAGGTCAAAATAATGCCTCTTTCCCTAGAGAAAATACTTACTGTAGCAGAAGTAGGGCTAGTTGGTAGAGTTCCTGGTTTATTCCATACCTAGAGTGCAAAGATAAATGAAACACATCATATATGACACGGGCTATAGATTTCTAGGAGACACACAGGTTTACTCACTTGGGCACATTTTTAATTAAAATAAGCTTTATTCTTTCTGTCAGCTATATTACATATATAGTATATGTCACAGTATGAAATAGAAATTTGGACTGGGATATGTGTAAGATCTCATGCAGTATTATAATCTACTCTTCAAAACCCCCCAAAGTGAAAACCTATGCAATTCCACTTCTAAAAATTGGTTGGATCTATTCAATTGAAAAGTGGCAAGATTCTGTTGAGGAATAACTAGAACTAACTAACGTAATTTGTGCAATTTAAATGCTACAAAGATGCTGAGCTAGCTCTGCAATCTTAACTTTTATCTAGGACAGGTGTATCCAACCTGTGGGCCATGAGCCATGCACAACCTTAGACAAATAATAATGTGGCCTCACAAGATCATAAACTTTTAACATTATTATGTGTTATTTATATACATTCACTATATTATAGGTTTTAGCTGCATCCCAAGAATAATTCCACTCCATTCAATGTGCTCCAGGCAAGCCAAAAAGTTGGACACCCAAGATATAGGAGCAATTGCCGTTATTCATAAACACAAACACTTTTTGGGATCAAAAAGCGTCAGCAATGTTCTTCCAGAAAGAGCTTATATTTAGAGAGAACTACAGTATCACATGCTCAGTGAGGAATTTTGTAACAATTTTACATACATTGCTAAGGTCTGGGGCTTGTGGACTAGAAGGGCTGACAGGAACAGAATCGCCTGCTGCTGAGGGCATGTACATTACAGGGCCAGCTTGCGTTGGGCTAGAGACAGCTGACGTTGGCTGTAAATCTTCACTAAGTGGAGGTTCTATAGGAAACAGAACAAAACAAACCACATGATAAATACAGTTACAAAAATGGGTTCACTGCAACTCTATAAGAGCAGAGGGTGAACAGGCCATTATGCCCTGCACTGGCTCTAAAGAGGTCATCTTCTACTTGCAGCAATCTACAAACTACTATACAAAAACAAAAAGGCATCACAAGACTAAGGGAGATAATGTAGTCTTCCTTTTTTTCTATACCAGTAATCTTAAAGAATAGCAGTTACGTTTTCATAGTAGCTGTTCCCACTAGGCTTTATGCTGCCCTAATTTATTACACTTATGATTATTTATTCAATGTATATTCCATCTTTCTCCCTAAAGGGCCTTCAAGACAACTAACAATAAAATATAAACATTTTAAATAATTCTTAACTGAATCAGACTGTAACAGTCTGGCTGAAATTCCTTTCATATCGCATGAAAAGACCTAATGGTAACTTTATTATAAAAGCAGGTTCATATTGAAATAAAAATATAATCAACCCCCAAACTATATATTTTCAAAAATTAAAAATGCTTTTATTTATAATTGAAAAATAACAGATCTTTCAATGTGGACATAATATCATCACAGAATTGTTTACTGGTTAGTAGGCTGCTTATTTATTTTTGAGCTTAACAATAGCTGAACCCTCAAAAGACAAGCCCTATCTGTGTGTCCTTTCATCAGACCTTGGCTTTGCATATATGACCCCACTGCTTGTTTGAAAAGGCCAACAACTTTTATCCTACTCTCAATGCAAAAGATTGACAGGAAGAGGCCTAATCTGAAAAATCATGGATCCACAATATTTTGAAATTCTAGAATTTTGGGTATACAAAAAGTGATGCACATTTAGGAGTGAAAAAACTATGATGGCAACTAGGGTTTCAGGGAGTGACCTCTTGAAGGTTTGTGCTTCTGTTCCAACTTTTTCTGTCTCAAGTGATTATCCTTGTTAAAAAAGGGAAAACAGACATGTGCGGCAGTAACCAGAAGACTTGCTGTCCGGTGCGCATGTGCCAGAAGTTCAGCTCCTTTTCTGGGTTACGGCCCAGATGAGCATGCACACGTGCATGTTCCCTTTTTGGCACTTGATGCCGCGTGTGCGCACGCGCACTCCCTTTTTCACACTCGGTGCTGAAAAGGTTCGCCATCACTGCTCTAGGCATTTCTAAAAGCAACTGTAGATAGGTTCATTGTTGGGAAGCAATCAATTTCAAAAGCTTTAAAATTGTTTGCATTTTTTTTCTTCACCATGCCCTTGTTTCATAATTGAAGGAAGAGTATGACAAACAATGCAGTAAAAAAACTTGTTCCTTTTTGTTCCCCAGAGTTAAATCATATCAATAGCAAATTACAACTTCAAAATAAGTAGTACGCAGTATCATTCACAATATCCTTAAATAGCCACTGGGTGTCACTTCTGCTTTGAGAACAAAGCGCAGAGCTATCAACCATCTGATGACCGAAGACTGCTTTCTAAAAAAATATATATGCAGTTTGAGATAAAATTCATTATATATTATTTTTAGGTTCCCCTCCCCGTATGACTAAATTATGGGGGAGGGAGAAAGTTTGGTTGCTTAGAATTGTACTTGCCTTGTTTAATACAGCAAGCAATGTTGTACTCTAAACAACACTCAGGACAACACTCAGTAGACAGATTATTGCTACATCAAGAGAAGACCACCTACGTTCTACATGTGCGAAGGCACAGAAGGGTCCCCTGGGACAGCTGCCAGACTGCTGCATATCATTACATTTTGTTGATTTGTAGATCTAGGAAAAATAAAAACAAAAAGAAAGGTGGGACAAGATGAAACTGCTCAAACTCAGCTGCTTACAATGGATTTAAAAAGAGAGAAATGTATTAACAAATACAATAGATAGTTTGACGTTTTGTTTGCACTTTATATGTAGACTGCATAAATCTGTGGAGACTGAGGCTATGCTGCATCTTTGAGCAGCCTGCCAGAATGGGCAGCATTCAAAAAAACAAAGAACAAAATAGGCAGATCTAAAACAAATATAATTTTAGTTTTGTATAGTTTAATTAACTCAATCAGCTAGAAATGGATAATAAATGACTCCAATAATTTTTCCTGCCTGTCGTTCCAAAACAGAGAGCCGGTAGTGGTGTAATGGTCTAAGGCAGGAGTCTGCAACCTTAAATACTCAGAGCGCCATTTGGACCCATTCCCCACAGAAAACACCGGGAGCCACAAAACCTGGGTGGGTGTGGCCAACTTGATGTCACTTCCATCAGTCACATGACCCTCTAGCCATGCCTACCCAGCCTGTCATTAGGGCAGAGAACCAGTTGATAAAAAACACTAGGAACCACAAAATCCTTTTGACATATCTCTCACTCCCCCCCCTCTCTCTCTGCCCTGGCCACTTCTTCATCCCCTGCCATAGCCCTTACCTTCTCAGACAAGACAAGGAGTGACTGGGAGGGGAGGGCAAGGGGCGGGGCCAACCAGTGGTAGAATCACCTGACAGGGAGCCACAGCAGAGGGCCCAAAGAGCCGCATGAGGCTCCAGAGCCGCAGGTTGCTGACCCCTGGTCTAAGGCATCAGGCTAGAAACCGAATGACTGAGTTCTAGTCCTCCCTTAGGCATGAAACTAATTGAGTGATCACGGACCAGTCAGTCTCCCTCAGCTCTAAGAAGCTGGCAATGGCAATATCTTGCTAGGAAAATAGCAAGAATTTATTCAGGCTGTCTCTAGGAATCAGACTAACTTGAAGGCAAAAAATAAAATAAAATAAATCATTCTAAAAATAAAATTTGGAGGACTCCGGTTGACCAAGGGCTGCATATAATCCTGAACCTCAACCTATGCTTGGACTTAATATCTATAGAATTGTACCTCTTTAAAGAACTATTTCCAGTGATGCACACACATATACATAACATATGGGCAGAATTATAGCATAATCTATGCTTATTTACACAGAACCTCTAAGGGCTTATCCTTAAATATGCATATAGAACTGTAGTGTCAATTATTTTTACAATTTACTCAAAGATTGTCCCATCAAATGGAGCTATCCAGGAACCCTATCTCAGTTTAGGAAATGCATTTTCAGCAACAGAAGTAATTCAGAAGAAAAGTTTTCAATTACATGGAAATCAATCTAGATGCACTGCCCCAGGAATTGCTAGCCACACCTTCCTGGCATTTCCACACATGGCTTTGGCACAGTTCCTGCACGTCACTATGATCACATGCCATCTTCTTTCTGTGACAGTTGAGCTGATTGTTTTTTGACTCTTTCTGAGATCTTTCACATCCCAAACCTTGTTTTAAATTGCTGGGATTTTGTGGTTTTTGGAAAGCTGTTTTCCCATCAACCAAACTTTGCTTCAATCTGCTTTGTCCTCCTTAACTTGGAACTCTCTAGTATATTTCAGAAGCACCCTTGCCAGGGAGCCCAATCTTAAAATCTTTTTTGTGAGTTTCTAAGCAATTTCACAATCTCTAAACAGAAAGACTTGTAAACAGGATGCACTGAACTCGTATTTTATATATTATTGAATCTATACATTATATTTCTAAACATACAATCAAATGCATATATAAAAGATAATAAAATAAAAATAAAAACCCAGCTCATTTTAGGGGGCTTATTCCATAGCCTGGGAAGCACACACAAGAAAGCTTTTCCTTGACTGTAAAGCCTCTATATCAGTGGTTCTCAACCTGTGGGTCAGGACCCCTTTCGAATGACCCTTTCACAGGGGTCGCCTAAGACTATTTGAAATCACATATTTTCAATGGTCTTAGGAACCAAGACACCATTCCTCTCAAGCTTAGAAGGACGGACTCCAACTCCCAGAAGGCCTCTGGGAAGTCAACCAGAAGGGAGAACCCAGCCTGTGGCGGAGAGATGGACATGTGTACAGGAGCGGAATGCGCGGGGCTTCCTAGGAGACGTAGTCCGCCCTGTGCTGGAGTGCCATCAGATTGGCCAGCAAGGAGGCGGCTGAAGAACTACAGTGGCGGAGGGAGGGCGAAGCGATCCCAGAGCAGGAAGCTTGGACGCCGTGCAGGGTGTCGGAGTTTGCAGGAGCCCCAGTGCTCTTCCATGGCCAGAATGGACCCCTCTTTGGCTGTGGGGCTGGTCTTCGGGGGATGCTGCAGCAACGTGGTTTTCTTGGAGCTGCTGATCCAGTGAGTATTGGATGCAAAGAGTGGCTAGGCTGGGGATCCTTTATCCCGCCTTTCCCCGGATTTAACAGCAGCCCCGCCTCGGGTTTGTTTTGCTGGAGAGGTCAATTTGGAAATCAAGTGTTGGTATTTGCCCTGATGATGTTCCCTAGTTGGGTCAGGAGACGTCTGCAAGAAAAGCAGCTGGCTCTGAGGTCACCAAGGAC
>JANHFM010005897.1:44928-58374 GCA_032468115.1 Grayia smithii | reverse complement strand
AAAGGCTTTTCTTGGCAAAAGTTCAGGAACAAGAGACAAGTAAATGTAGCAAGACTAGAACCAAATGTATCAACGTCGTTTTCCGGCAAAGAGCCCAAGAGCCAGTACTGGTCTTTTAAGCCTTATGGGAGGGGCCAATCATCTCTTGGCCTCCCAAATTGTCCTTTTTTCTTTAGCTGCTCTTGCCTTCTGGCAGCTCTTCTCATGCTTGCACTAGGAACAGGCTCCTTCTGTTCCTCTGCCTTTCTGCTGTCCACCTCTAGAAGCTCCGGAGTCCACGCATTGCTCCCAGATGGCCCTGGCCCCATCTCTGCCTCTGAAGCTAAGCCCTCCAAAATTTATTCATCCAGCTGTAATGCAAAATCTGTTGTCCGTAGTATGCTGCACAATACATCTTCCACATTCTCAGCCATTTCATCTATGGCTTCTGAGTACTCAGAAGCTCATTAATGGCTGGAAGGGTGAGTTCTTCACCAATAGTATGTGGATTTCCAGACTTAGCAATCAGCAATGAAATGTTGCATAACGCACACAAACCATTAGTGTTTTGTTGGGAAGCATTGTAAAACATGCGTGACAGTGTTGGGCACTTTTGAAATTTGTCACGAAATGATTGAAAAAAAGTTAGGTTCTTGTCTGCCTTGTTAGGATATGCCTTCTTCAAATGTTCGTTCAGTCTGGAAGGCTTCATTGCCTCATTAGAAAATACTTTTTCACATAGTAGGCACTGTGGCAGCTGCTGGTTTGATGGTGCTGGTATAAATCTATACTTCAGATATTCCACATTATATTGTCTACATTTCTTCTTTGATTTTTCTGCTTCTGCCATTCTGCTCTGAAAATCAGAATACTTACAATATGTTTGTGTTCACATCTGATTTGAAAAGAGTTACAGTTGCAGGGGGGGAGTAGTAGAAACCTGCTTTTTTAATTTAAAAAAATAGGGAAAGTTTGCCGAGCCAGGCAAAACAGAGAAGCCTGCACGAGGCTTAGCGTGGTGTATGGTACATGCCAGCTCAGGAGGTGATGGAGCAAGTTGGACCGGAACTGGAAGTGCTCAGCTGACTGGTAGCTGACAGAGCCCCAGGCAGAATTGCGCCCTGCGAGGGGGCCACCTCCAGCACTCCTCTGCCACCCCCTTGCTTCTTAGCGCCCCACTGCCACCCCCTTTGCCTCTTAGCACCACCCTCAGTCATCCCCCTAGGGGGCGGTACTGCCCACTTTGGGAACCACTGTCCTAGACTCCCTAAGTGGCTGAAAGCTTATAAAACATTGAGTTTCAATCTGGAACATGTTGTATGGCCACCACAACTCTTTTATATCCAGTATTTTTTTTGAAGGTTTTTTTTAATCTTAACATATTGATTTCTGTATCAATCATTATTTGTTTTATTGTTGATTCTTCTATGTCAGCTAAACAGATCTACAGGCAGATTTTTCACATTTCATTTAGTTTAAACATTTTTATACCCATGAAATATGCTGGTTATTTTAAGTAGAAGTTACGTTCTATTTATATTTTTGAAAAACATTTATTTTGTAATACTGATCAATATTTTTATAATTAGTAATGAGTGAGTTCAAAGTTTAGGTTTTTTTCTTGCAGATGAGATTGTGAGCAGGATTACAGTTTTTCGTGTAGAAATTATCTGAAATTGTCTACAAAAATAATTGGAAATAAAAAGTTACTCATCATGTTTACAATAATTTTTAGACAGTTTCCAATCAATTACTCATAAATGATATAATTCTGAACCTACTTCTGAACATAGCTCAGGCTTCCTAAATCTGGCATCTCTAGATATATTGAGACTATAAATACCATATTTCCCCGTCTACATGAAGAAAGGTTTTGACAAAAGTGATAGCCAAAGTTCATGCCCTCTCAAAAGTTTATCAAATATAATTTGTTTTAATTTTGTGCCATACAGAAATTATAACTTGATCTAATGACTAGGATTTTCAGAATGTATGTTTTTTTGCTATGAAAGAGTTAAATGAGGCATTTATACTGTATAAACTTTGCTCTTTTTCATTAAAATGTTTTTATTCATGTTGAAGATTTTTTTTTCATGCATAGCTATTGTTTGTCAGTAACAGCTAGCTTTTGCGAAGTTAATAAATGTGCATAATAAGGACATAAAGGTATGGAGAAGTAATACTGTAATCCTTTTGTTTGGATAATCAGTCTAATGTATGCAAATTAAACCTTATTAGTATTAGGGTTTTGTGTCTGCTTATCAAAATGTGCCATTTTCATGAAAATTGGAAGTCCATTATATAAAGTTATTATTAACAATCATTTAGGAATTATATATGGTATGCAAATTAAAGTTGATTACAACTAATTAAGGGCTTTCTTTGTTATTTGACCTTGTCTGCTTTTTATGTAAATATGTTTCTTTTGGTCTGGCATATTTTTAGACTCAGAAAAGTATATTAAAACAAGTTAAATTATGTATTTTAATATATTTTTGGTGGAGTCCTTGGTGCTCTCTAAGCTCTCTGAACACCAAGGTTCAACCCTACATATTTTCTCTTCTATTGGAATTTTTTTCTTTGTGTGATATAAAAAGCCCGCTCCCCTTGTCAATGTTTTTTTATTTTTTAGAAATTAATATTGGCAAAGGAGGGTATGTTGAATATTTGAGGCTACTGAATACTGTTCATTCTCATAGGAAGGGGAGAATCCTGGTGTCAAAGACTTTCAGCAGTCAAGAAGAAAATCTTAAATTCACTCTGAAACATCAATAGTCTTCATTCCAGAATACAGTTTGTTCCATTGTTTATTGAATGGCATGAGATTCTGATCTATTGATTGTAACTAGACAAGAAGCCATTATTCATCTTATTTACAAGCTGCATTGCAAAATGTTCCAATTCAATGTCTCATTTGTTGATACCAGATTACTAGTAAAACATAAAATAGCAGTTTAAAAAATGACTTGTAGGAAGATTCATTATAAACATCAAACTGAACTGGGAAAGCATAATTAAAGATCTACAGTACAGAGAATAAAATAATTTTATGGATTGTGCAACATGTTTTTTATATATCAAATAAGAAATGAATTGATGGACAATCAGACAGATAATCTTGGACAAAAGGAATGCAATAGTTAGCAAATTAGCCTGCTTATTAGGAAAAAAAATTAGTCTTAATTCTTCCCTCTGCCTGAAAATCTCAGTGTTTGAATAAGCAAGACAATGATTTTCTGACATAACGAAGAGGAAGAACAGCCTATCTCTCTCTTTTTTGATCCTATGTAACCTTCAAGAGTT
Organism: Grayia smithii; assembly: GCA_032468115.1. Classification (NCBI taxonomy): domain Eukaryota; kingdom Metazoa; phylum Chordata; class Lepidosauria; order Squamata; family Grayiidae; genus Grayia; species Grayia smithii. Next base: position 55,092 of record JANHFM010005897.1, on the reverse strand, counting down.
TGTTTCAGGGGTTGGGTTATTCTGCTGAGGAATGAGCAGTCTCTGAAAAGCAAAACCTTGAAGCAAACCCTTCATTGGGTTTGGTATATCTCTTCATATGTTTCAACATAACAAATATAGAGATGGAGGAAGCTACCATTTTCTCCTGTATCTGAACTTCTTAAATCTGGATGCTTTTTTGCTAAAAAACAATTTCCAAATTCTCCTAAGTGCTGGTGAAACAAACAAAATTCTTACAGCTCTGCATTTGTTAAATGCAATAGCATTAGCTATTTCTAGAAGGCATCATGTTGTGATTTCCTACTTGTCATATTATTTCTTAAAATTAGAAATCAGAAAAAAAATGACCTTGGAAACATCCATTCCTGGAAACATAGCTGAGTATATAAGAATTCCAATTCTTAAAAAGTAAACATTATAAAACTATATCGATGAAGATTCTCAGTCCTCCAGGCATTGTTGTCTGAAAATCCAGTTACCATGACTCAGTTTTTTAGATAAACACTGTAAACTATTGAGATGCATTAATCTGGCAGATTTTCCCTGTATTCATTTAAAAAAAAATAATTCAAGATGCTTGCTACCTCAAGTGAAGAAATCTGTAAATTTGTTGGGAAAAATATACAGTAAAGAAGCTTTAGCCTTTCTCTGTAAATGTAAGCAGTTATGATCCTTTCTATCTTATCCAAAACTGAAGCATCCCACTTTGTCAGTATAAGGGTTCATGAATTGGAATAGACATGGTAACAGGTCAGCAAATGGGGACTGTTTGGTGACCCAGATGGCTTGGAGCATGGTTTAGGTTCACTGATATGAGTGCTTCTGTGATTCTATAGCTTCTGTGATTATTTTGATTCTGTACTTCTGGATTCTGAGTTCTGGTTCTGGCTTCTGCTGTATGGTATTGTATATAAAGAAGTTTCTTTTATAAATGAATCCTGATGAATTCTTTATTTGTGTGCTGGTTGAATTGCTGCAAACTCAGGTTATGGGCCCAGATAACACCAGACACAATAAGACTGAATTGTAATTAAGCTGAAGGACTGCCTGTGTTAAAAAAGTAAAAGGAACAAGGCAGAGAAGGCTTGCAGAATGGCTGTTGATTTCAAGGAGAGCTCTCTGCCTCGATTGGGACAGAAGAATTATATTATTTGGGCTACAAAAATGGAATGCTTCCTAAAGACTAAGGAGTTCTGGGATATTGTTATTAATCCACCCCAGGCACCATTATCAGCAGAAGATCAAAGGCAGTATGATAAGGCACTGGCCTATATCATCTTAAGTTTAGAAGATGAACAATTCTTGAATGTAACCGATTTAAAAACTGCCAAGGAGGTTTGGTTGAAATTGAGAAGTGTGCATGTGAGTGCATCAGCATGTAATATTGTGCAATTATCGAGACAATTGTACAGAGCCTGGCTGCAGCCACATGAGAATGTGAAGAAGCATTTGGTACAACTGAAAACTTTATTTATTGAGTTGGAACAGCGTAGCATGCAGATCCCTGAATTTTAGAATGTACTGTTGGTGTTACATAGTCTTGATGAAACGTGGGACATTGTTTCAGCTGTTTTTGAGTGCAAACCAGAACAGGACTTAAGAATGGAAACCTGTTTGATTTCAGAAGAAAACAAATACCATTTTAGAAAAAGCCACTACATTCCTGAGGTGGAGGTGGAGGTGCAGACAGGATATCTGCAGAGACCAGAGTAACAGAAGAGACCAGATTACAGCCCAGCAAATATTTTCTAAAAATCAAATAACAGGACAGTAACACTGGAGGTATTTCATATGTGGTGATAAGACTCATCTAAAGAAAAACTGTTTACAAAGAAAAGATACAACAGATGGACAGGCTGCTGTTGCAAAAGTTAGCTACTGTAATAGCAGAGACAAATAGTTAATAGACAGTGGGGCAAGTAAAATAATTGTTAATAATTCTAAATTGTTTTTCAGAATGGATCCAGCTGGAGGGGATGCAGTAGCCTTGGTGAATGGCCAGAAGGCTAAAGTCACTGGAAAAGGCAGTGTGGTGATTCCATGTCTGAAGGTAACATTTAGCAACATATTATGGGTGCCTGAAATGGAGCATAACTTACTGGTTGTCTCTAGTCTAGGCAAACAAGGGTTTGAGACCACATTTATAAATGAGAAGTGTCTTATAAAGAGAAATGGGAATGTATGTGCACAGGGCATAAATAAGGATAATCTTTATGTGTTGCAGGGACAAAAAATTCAATGTGCCCAAACATTTGGAACCCTGACAGGCACAACATGATTCATGTGTTCATCTCTTGCATAGAAAGCTTGGCCCTGCCAGCTTCAGAGTTTTGCAAAAGATGCAACAGTTTGGAGAAGGGTTAAACTTAAAAGGATGTAAGGCATACTTGTGCAGTATGTAAATCATTAAAGTCCAAGGGATTCCCACTAAGCAAAAGTAGCATAAGGCAGACAACAAGAGCTCTAGAGCTGGTACATGCAAATTTGGTTGGGACAATGCAAGCCAGTTTGGGAGGAGCAAAATATGTGCTGGTCATTGTAGATTACTACAGTGGGTTTGGGTTCTGCTATCTACTAAAGAGTAAAATAGTGGTGCTACAGAAATTTAAGCAATGGGTAAGCTTCATAGAAAGATATAAACAAGAGGTATTGCAGCTGCAAACTAACAGAGGTTCAGAATTCATGTCAGCATGTTTTCAATAGTGGTCAGGACAATTAGGAACAAAACACAGACACACAAATCCGTACACAGCAGCTGAGAATGATGTTGAAAGATGGAATGGAGTCTTACAAACAATGGAAGACTCATTGCTGAAAGATTCTGGTCTGAGCAGGTCATATTGGGGTGAAGCCTTGTTGACTGCTAATTATTTAATCAATAGGCAGTGGAGTTCCTCAATTAGTGATACTCCATATGCAGTGTTATGTGGGAGGAAGCCATCTCTGGCACATTTAAGAGTTTTTGGAAGCAACGCATGGGTGCATATTCCAAAAGCACTCAGTGAAAAAATCAGTCAAAGGCTAGGAAGCTCAGGTTTACAGGCTATGAGCCTGGCTCAAAGAGCTATTGCTTTAGCGATGGGAGCAAAAGAATAGTCATTTCAAAGTCTGCTAGCTTTGCAGAGCAAAATTGGAACAGAATTGATGCAAATTTATGGAACAATCCACTTAGTGACAGTGACCCACTTAGTGATGGTAATTCACTTAGTGATGGTGTCAGTGTTCAGGGAGGAGAAACTGAAAAAGAGCAAGAAAAGGAGTCAGGAGAAGATGATGACTCAGATATTAAACAGGAGAGGGTTGAAACACAAGAGCAGTCGATGCCATGCCAGTCAGAATGATGGAACAAGGGGATTCCACCTGACAGTTATTCTGCTAATGAAATTTGGGAGGGGATAAAAGTGAAGCCTGTGATCAAGAGATATATCAGTCAGCAATAGGGAGCTTGTTATATCTATCACAGTGGTCTAGAACAGACGTAGCATGTGCAGTAAGCATCTTGTATCACTGTATTGCTGCACCATTGCAATTGGTGATGGGTGTAAAAGGGATTCTCAGGTATTTGAAGGGAACTGTGAACTTGATCTTCAAGTACAGGTCTCTGAAGAATGTTAAGTTATTTGATTTTATGTCTATTCCAATCATGAAGGGAACAGTGTCAGTATAGAAGGGTTCATGAATTGGAATAGACATGGTAACAGATCAGCCAATGGGGACTGTTTGGTGACCCAGACGGCTTGGAGACTTGGTGTGGCTTAGATTCACTGATCTGTATATATATGAGTGCTTCTGTGATTCTATAGCTTCTGTGATTATATTGATTCTGTACTTCTGGATTCTGAGTTCTGGTTCTGGCTTCTGCTGTATGGTACTGTATATAAAGAAGTTTCTTTTATAAATGAATCCTGCTGAATTGTTTACTTGTGTGCTAGTTTGATTGCTGTAAACTCTAAAACAAAAGGCAATTTTTCAGATATTTTGGTCCCAGACCAAGATTCAGTAGGCTTTAAAACTATTTATTCTTGACTTTATTTTCTTTCTTTTTCTATGTAGAAAAATGACCAAGCTGATCTTGTTGAGTTTATGTTAATAAACATTCTGAATTTTTTACTTGCCACAATTGTCTATTAGAGCAATGGGACACTATTGACTTTACATATTTCTAGATTGATTTAAATTACATGTGAGCACAAATGCAATACCTATCTGCAGTCAGCTGCATCAATCCCCAAGCTTGTGCTGCTGACTGACTCTACAACACTTCAGAGCTATATTTGTTTTTCCTGTTGAAAGGCATTGCAATTTCTGAAAAGATGTGTGTTGAGATCGAGGACTAGACCCAATAACTTGAGAAGGCAGGCAGGATCAATGCAAGTTTTCTTTATTGATAAATCATCAATGGTGAACTTACATGGCTTTGATGCAGATTCCCTTTCTCTCCATAGGTACATTCAAAAAGCAAGGGGAGAACCCAGGCACGAGTTCTTATATCAAGTGGGCGGAGACACATACAAAAGGTAAGTCACATGTGCATGGGCATTGCCCTGTTAACCCTTTACATGCAGCATACATTGTTAGTTAGGTGTTTCATCCCAACAATGTGATAGTTTTGAAAATATATCTAGTGTTACCCAAGGGTGCTTTTTCAAGGGAAAACTGGACTTCAAAAAGCACCTTTGGGACAAACTATGACTTAGATGACTGAGAATCTCTATAGATATCTAGTGTTACCTTCCTTTCCTTTTTATATAATATTTTAGAAATCATCTTTTTGAGTTGTCTTTGAGATATATTATTGTACTTAGTGGAATTTTAATTTTCAACATAGGGTATTAAAAATTTCTAAAGTACAAGTCCCACAGCTTGCAAGATAAGAAACTTACATAATGCATTTGAGCTCCATGAGCAAAAATTGATAATTACCAACAATGTAAGATCCTAACATATCCTATGAATTCAACCAATCACAGCATCTACTTATTAAATACATAACTGCAAAAATATAGACGATCTGAACTGTGCATCCACCAAATAAAGAAGTTTTAATTATGAGGATTCACTACAGCAAGAATAATGTAATTTTTAAAAAAATGCCTACTTACGTCTTGGTTCATCACTTGAAACAGACTGGATGAAATCATATGGTGTCATAAATAGCTGCCCTTCAAATTTTAAACTGGCAAATGTTAGAAACCGCCGCTCCCGGGAAGTTGCATAAAGCTCTAAATCTTCATGATCTGGTCTGTTTTCTGTGACCTTCAGCAAAAAATTAAAAAGTGATTAGTTATTCCAATTATTGTTTCTAAAACTGTGTTTCAAACACTAAATTGTTTCAGTTTTTCCTTTATTTTTTATCTATTTTCATATTTTAGATTATTTAGCCCTATATGATAATCATCACAGCTATTCTGTTTTATTGTAAAAACAAGGATATGTAAGGTATTGGGATAATATTATGGGTTACATTTTTTGAAGAAGTCAAGTAGGAAATTTGAGGAAAAAGTAAATGGTGTTTTTTTACTATAAAATGACTACTTAGCAAAGCTGATTGTAAAAGAAAGAACTTCCATTGCACAAGGCTGTTATGAATTCATCTGAATTCATCTGGTCTGAAACAACTGTGCCCAAATTATTCAGATTCAAACATTTTTATGAAACACAATGAAAATCACACCTGATATAGCATGTAATGAGATCCCAGAGAAGACAAAAGGACTGGTGAGGTAATGGGTAAGAGTCAGTAAAGGTCCAGTTTCTATTCTTACTTTTGGAGATTATCTGATTAAAATATCTTTGTAATTAGCGGCAAACCTCAAAAACTTTCATGAAAATATAACCTCATCAAATGAAATTAAAAACTTGAGTCTTGCAGTGATTTTTTATCAAGTTAACCCTCAGTAGTTTTTTAAAAACTGAACATTTATATCAAGCAAACTGTCATGAATCTATGACTGAATTTGAATAAGATTTTAGTTTAGATTTTAAACCTCTTCTTCCTCCATCCACTCATGGAATATAGAGGTGGCAAGAAGCCCCTGAGCCACAGCTCAGCATGAAGTCACAGCCACCCCTCCAGCCATTGCACCCCGGCTCAACAGCCGACCAGTTACAGCTACCTTGGGAAGCCCCAGCCAGATTCAGCAGTGTGGTGTGAAGCCACAGCATCTCTGCAAAGCTACAATCCAGTCCAACAGCATGGTGTGGTATGAAGCTGTAGCTGCCCTGGGATGCCACAGCCTGCCACAGCTATGTATGGCACAAAGCCACACTAGGAAGGAACTAGGAAGCCACAGATGCCCAAGCTCAGTCCTAAATACTCATAAGCCTGTACTCCAAGGCTTCTGCTGCCCTGAACTCCACCACCCCAGCTAACTACTGTCTTGCTTCTATTGCTGATAAGGTATGTCCAACCTGGCCATTCATAAGGCAACTTCTGGCCATGTGAAGGCATCTTCTCTAGGTCTCATGAGAAAATTACTATGTTTAATTTGGGGAAGAGGGTCCATGTGGCCATCAGCTGCATCATACAGGGTCAGGCTGGGCATACTTGATCAGCAGCAAGAACAAGAAGACAGGGAAAGTCCGTAGGGTGGCAGGGGCCATGGAGTGCAGGGAGGCAAAAATGTGAAGCAGATTGTTGAGTGGGGGCAGTTGAAGTGCCCCTTAAGTTGTAAATACAGGTAGGCTGCCAAGTACCTGGATTTTGATCATGTGATCATGGTGCATGATCAAAATCCAGCTGCTTCGCAGCCTGTCCATATAGCTGCAATAGCAAAATAGCACTTAGGCTTATATACCGCTTCACAGTGCTTTACATCCTCCTCTAAGCAGTTTACAGAGTCAGCATATTGCCCCCAACAATCTGGGTCCTCATTTTACCCATCTCGAACAATCACTGAATTGAATGGCAAATGCTATCTTAAAATAAAAGGACTGGCAATACTACAGGTGATTGGAATCCCTCTTGTTATTTTTTGCTGGACTTGTAGTTTTCGCTTGCCTGAATCACATGAAAATGGGCAAATTACACAGCTTCCAAATATGGTTGAAAGATTATTTATGAGAACACAAAAAAACTCAGGGACAGTAATAAATATATGGGCCATAGCTGCAATGCGTATTCCCTTAACTCTGACATTTCAAAACTATTTACAAATGTCTGATTAAAAGAAATATTGCCATTTCTTAGTTGCTTTCCAGTTCTTTCTTCGGCTTCTTGATCTCATATCTTTGTTAGATAAAAGGTTTAGTTACCAAAGCAAGCTTTTCCACAAGAGGCAAATGCAGTGGAACCCTGTTTACAATTGTTATGCCATGTGTTTATCTCATGGCTATCAACAGATGCTCAGTGAAAGGTAGCATTAATTACCTGTGAAGGCTTAGGGATTCAATTCTCTTCTCTTGTTTGCACTAAACATATTGATTCTTGTCCCCTATCTGGGAATCAACTAGAACCTGATATTATACTACTTTTGCATTAGACATCCAGGGGAAAGAAATTATTGAAAGCAATTTTCTTGTGGATGACACAAAGAACAAACTTTGGGATTATTTTAAACAAAAGGACAAATGTCATTACACAATCAGTGCATTTCTCTGCAGCTCATTAGCCACAGAATTTACACCCATTAAATTTGTTATGGCACTGCAGATTTTAGAAATCAGTGAATCTATTATATCATAAGATAATATTTTCCATCCGACTTAACATTTTAATATATTTACTTTAAAAGGCAAATGAAATGACAAATATGTATTCTTAAAAAGACTATCAAATGGATTTATGAATTATATGCTGCCCTTTGTTTTTAACGACATAATTATATGTGAAAAACCTTACTGCTATTGTAACAGTTCTCCTCAAAACAGTGTTCCCAAATTGCAGTTAAAATAAAACAAGAGAAACACAGAAAAGTGAGCAAAGGCAGATTCTCCAGCATAAAGGAAGGGCAAATGAAGTTAGAAATATGTGTCAAAAAGTTAAGTAGAAGGAAAAAACTGAAATTCCACACTGGAAAACAGTATACCTGCTACTACTTGTTTTTCAGTCTCAGGAGGACATATCGTAGTTGGCAATGCAGTGCAGCTTGCAGCTGCCTGGTGTTGCTGGCCCTGAAGAAGGTGCTCAGTTAGTTAAAGGTGGATGCAGGTGCCAATTCAAGCAAGCAAAACACCCTTATGTGAAATGATATCATCTCCAATAGAATAGAATTGTTTGAATTGTGGAGTCTTAGGTGCTCCGTGAGCTTGGTTGTTAGCTTGTAGTCATTTAATTAAACCAACTAGTCAACATCATTTAGTGTACATCTAGTAGACTCAATGATGTTATGTAGTTGGGGAATGAAATGTCTACAAACAAATAAACTCACAGAGCATCAAGAACTCCACAGTAAAATAATTTTCTTCTTCTCAGTGAGTTGTAGTGGCGCAGTGGTTAGAACATAATATTGCACGCTAATTTCCTGACTGCCAACAGTTTAATTCTCACTGGCTCAAGGTTGTCTCAGCCTTCCATCCTTCTGAGGTCAATAAAATGAGGGCCCAGATTGTTGGAGGCAATATGCTGACTCTGTAAACCACTTAAAGAGAGCTGTAAAGCACTGTAAAATGGTATATAAGTCTAAGTGCTTATTGATTATCTATTCACCATGCATTTCTTTCTGTCATAGTGCACACTGCAGTGTTCATGAGTTGGCCATAATAAGGTTGTACAGTGAGGGCATATAACAATCTGCCTGTAACAAGGGAAAGCTCATAGTCACTAATTTTTGGCCAAGGATATTGTCCTGTGTTAATACAAATATGATTTAGAACCTTTTAAATTACCCATTCTTTGTTCTTTAATATCAATTTCTCTATTACATTTCTTATTTGTGCCTACCGTATATTTTCTCTAGTAGATCATATATTCAATGTTTTGTTCCTAAACAAACATAAATTATTTTCTCTCACTTTGATGAACTATAGTTCCCTGCCAACAGTTCGATTTGTGGAGAGGGATTCCCTACAATCTACTTGTTTTAAAAGGTACCTATCATTCAGAAAAGGATTTTTTTCCCCCATTTTCTCCCCACATCGAGTATATGTGCTCAGATGTGGAATAACAGAACTAAGGTAGAACTAGTAAATGTTGTTAAATCTTACCAATAGGAATTTGTAGCTTTTAAATAATGGTGTTCTGGGCATTGGTTTTCTTTGTCAATTTCTCTCTGGGTTTTAAATAAAAATTGATGTTCCGGGGTCACTCTGTGGCATATTGGATATTTATTGTTTTTCAACTTTAATGTTTAGTTGCTGGTTTACATCTTTATTTTATAAATGAAAGAAGCCAACCTGAATCAAATTTATATTTGGTCTAACTTGATTTGTAAAAATAGTTGATTAGTTTTTCTAATGTTTTCTCCTGCTATATCTTTCTCATTCAGAAAGATTCCCTTTCCTATGATGCTATTAGAGATCACCAGCACCAATGAAATGCCTTGTTTTGAACAGATTAACTGATAATTTTTATATTAGTTTCCTCCTGAATATGTTCATATGTTTGAATGCTGAATGTTTAATTCAGTTTTGTGGCTATTTATTTGGCATTCTGATAAAAAGTCTGTTCAACTGTATTTCCATTTTTTTTGCTAAGGGAATATTTAAAGCATTGTTTAAAAATCTTCTCTGCATTTTTTTAGAAGGTTGTTGTACATAAGGGCAGATTGTGGTGGTCCAAGTGCTTTGCCAGCAAAAATGGGCTTCCAAGCTCCGTTTTCGATTGTGACAGCATCCTGCAACCCTCTGCCAGTGAAAACAGAGCTCGGGAGGGCCACCCAAGCCCCCGTTTTTGGCTGCAACACCTCCTGCAACCCTTGCAAGCTCCATTTTTGCTGATGAGGCACCACGGGCTGCTCCTTCACTGTTTCCGGGGCGCCCCTGCAGGCCAAATCTAAGCACTCCCCCGGTGGCATCTGGCCCATGGGCCTTGAGTTTGACACCCCTAGCCTACAATGTAAAAGAAGGAAATAAAAGGTTTGTTTCTAGTTCCTACTGTCTTCTACTCAAGATATTCTATTCCTCTAGACCACAGGTCATTGAGAACGTTTGGATTACTGTAACTCCCTCTACATGGGGCTGCCCTTGAGGTGTACCCGGAGGCTACAGTTGGTTCAGAATGCGGCC
>JANHFM010005897.1:23928-35615 GCA_032468115.1 Grayia smithii | reverse complement strand
AAGTTGTGCTCAAAAAAAAAGTTGTAAGCCGCCCTGAGTCTCCGGAGAAGGGCGGGGTATAAATGGAATTTAAAAAACAAAACAAAACATATCAGGTCTGGTACCCAACCTTTTTGGAGAAAAATATTCTTTATAAAAATGCAGACACTCTATGCTGAATTGTTTGTCTGAATTGTTGACTCATTCACTAAAACTTTAACAATTGCTTTATATCCTTGTATTGCTCTCTGTCATACTCTTACAACAGATTATGACGGCATTCATGGCATTGAGTGAGTTACATAACTTTGGGAGGAACATCTTAACTCTTAACTTAGTAGCTAAGTACCAGTTTTACAAATAATCTATACATGAATAGGAAGTTGCAAGTATAGTTTTACATTCATGACATATAAAGGCAGAAGGGGCCATTACATACACATATGAAGTGTTGGGACAATCGAAGTCACTTCAGACAAGAGCCTGTCTTGCTGTCACTCAACAGACAGCAGATAATTATTTCCTGCTTGGTCATTTGCTTTTGGATAGTTAAAGAAAGAAATAAAGACAGATAAAGCAAGGAGCAGACATCGGAATAGTGGTGAATATCTGTATCTTGTATGCAGGTAAAGATGCAGGTAAAGGTTTATTCTCTGAGCTTGTGGGTTGGTTTCCAAACATTTCATTACCAGGCTAGGTAACATCTTCAGCAGAGTTTAGGGGCTGTCAGTGTCGGTGTTCTTCTGTTTATAAGGGCCACACCTGAAGCCCTTATAAACGGAACAACGCTGACGCTGACATCCCCTAAACTCTGCTGAAGATGTTACCTAGCCTGATAACAAAATGTTCTGAAACCAACCCACAAGCTCAGAGAATTAACCTTTACTCTCAGACATCAAAAAGTTACAATGGAAACATCTGCAAAATTTTGTGAAAGACACAGGAATATCACCCTCAAAATATTTGGAAATTCCCTGATAAGCAACTGTTGCTTGCTTGACTTTATGCAGAAAGGACCAAATAAATTAGCACTGTTTTTTAAGCTAAAAGGTATACCTCAATGCATGCCATTGAAAACTATCACTAAAGTAGATGTTAATATTCTGCTCCATTTAATAAAGAAGCCTTTATTCACAGAGAAGATTGGGTTCATTGAAGGGCTGTTTTCTAAGGAGCAGATGTGTCTTCAATCTAGGATTTAAGCCAGTGAAATTTTTTTATGGGTGGACATATATAGAGTTGCAAATCATGGAGCAGCAAGCTAAAAGGTGATATAAAATAAATATAGTAAAGAACATAAAGGTCATTCTTTTCCATCTTGGATTGTTTACATAATCAAGGTAGACCCATACCTGGCAAGACAGCCATTTATAACACTTAGGTCTATCCCCCCACTCCCACGAAAGCCTGTATTTTGTCAATACAGCTGCTCTGAAACTTATAGACCGAAAACATCTGGTTTCATTCTGGAGCCTCTCTTTGTCACTCTTTTGTAGCCTCATTTTCATCTCTTTGATATTTTTTAAATGGTAATTGACTAAAAAGTTGCAATCAATGTAATTATTACTTGATTTTCAGAAATTTAAAGAACTTACACAAAGGAATCAAAATCAAGATATCATTTATCAAAGATCACTTTTTCCAAATCTCCATGCTAAAGCTGTATTACATAAATCAACTTGAGCTCTCTATATAGCAGATGTGGAGAATCTCATATATTTAGTTGAATTACAGTTCTATATTTTTTTTTAAATTACAGTTCTAACACCCTTTGCTGTGCTGATATGACTTTTGGAAAGTTGTACCAATAACAGCAGGAAAAACAAGGTTATCCAGTCAGGAAAGCTATACGTTCCTAATTTAAAAAAAAATATAGTTCTGATTGCTGCATGACAATTCTACCAAAGTTATTATGACTACTTGTTATTATACCAGATAGTAAAATTAACTTTATACCATTATTGGTTAATTGCTACTTCTACTGCTATTAGTGTCATTGTTAATGTTTAAGGAAATGCTTGGACTTTTACATTTTTATAAGGTTTGATTAACTAGGATTGAGATTTAATCAGAATTCATACATCTACCAGAATTTAAGTATTTGCTTGAGAGAATTCCCATGGAGAAAGGAATAAACTCCAGGAAGTGGGTTTGATCGGCAGGTGGGGTTTCTGCCTCAGGACACAGTACTGAATTAGTATTTCAGCATTTCAGAATCGGCTGGTAGGACAATGCGCTTTTGGTGTGATGTGAAAGGCACATGAATGGAAGCTCTGACCATTTGTGGTCTCTTAAAATATTTTGGCACGCTTTGTATAAGGGTTTCATTCTTGGTGGTTTGGCCAAATTCCACAATGGAGTTAAATTTTCAATTGGATTAGAATGTTTTATTTGCTACAAAAAATTCCTGCACACTGTTAAATATTGCTATCCAAAGCTCACTTGTAAATACCAGCATATAATAATCATCCTCACTTTTCACCCGGAATATTGAACACGTATTTTCAAAATGAATATAATCAATAGGCTTAGAAGCCATTGAGAGAAACAATTGGAAGGTGAAGCCATCACACTGAGAAGTATCAACTGTCCTTCAAGTAATAATCCTAAAGACTAAATCGGAATTCCAATATATGTGCTAAATTCATAGAGGCTGAAGGAGGAGTAGCTGCTTAGGATGAGTGATAAGCTTAAAAAAGCAGCAGTCTAGGATTATTCTATAAAATATGTTGGACTAAAACTTCCATTATCATAAAAAGGTACAACTCTAAGCTGTGGATTATGAGGGTGAGAATATAACGCAGATCAAAAAGGTCAGTTCCTTGTACTGGGCATATTCATCTGTAGACTTTTAATGGAATACCCCCAAAGATAGTTTCCTCTGTCAGGTTGTGACCGACTCTAGGGGGCACTGGTTATCTTTGTTTCCTAGCCGAGGGACCCAGCATTGTCCAAAGGTGCTTTTTTAAGAGGCAACTGGACTTTCTGGTTTTTCTTTTAAGATGTTTCACTTCTCATCCAAGATGCTTCTTCCGTTCTGACCTGACTGTGGGGAATGGAAGGGTTTATATTCCTTGCAGGCAACTGGTCATTTGGATTCTTTTAGAGAGTCATTGAGGCCACTTGGAGGTTTGCCTGTATCCTCAGGGTCACCTAAGTAGTGCAAATGGGTGTGGAGCCTTCTTGGATCTGCTGAAAGGACTGTGCTGTGGAGCTGTGCTTTCTGCAGGATGCTTTCTGCCCTGTGTCCCTTCACTGTTGAACACAGGTGCAGAGTGTTTGTGATAACTGCCCACCCTACTGGCCTTCCACAAAGCTGTTAAAACCTGGCTTTTACAGCAGGCATGGGGCCGTTGATCTCGCTATTGTAACTCAGCGAGATCCGGCCCCAGGCGGGATGTGAATGTTTTTATGGTTCTATTGTTTTAACCCGTTTTTAAATTTTTTGTAATGTATTGATGTTATATTTTTTTGTTGTGATGTATTGTGGTTTTACTTTTGTTGTGAGCCGCCTGGAGTCCTTCGGGAGTTGGGCGGCATAAAAATTTAAATAAATAAATAAGTAAGTCTGTGTTGTCTATATCTCAGACTGAAGCACAAATGGTTCCTGTAGTCTGCAATTTTTCTGGAGATCCGTTCATACTCCCACACCATTCGAAGGGTGTTCATCCCAAAGTGCATAACTAAATGTCTCTGGAGATTTCTCAGTCATAACTTCTTGGATGAGAAGCGAAACGTCTTCAGAGAAAAACAAGAAAGTCCAGTTGCCTCTTGAAAAAGCACCTTTGGGACAACCATGACCTGGATGATTGAGACTCTCCTTAGACAGTGTCCAAAGATGCTTCTGTGGTCATGCGGCTGACATGATTATAACAACATAGAACACTGTTACCTTCCCACCTATTGGGATATATTTATCTACTTGCATTTGCATGCTTTCAAACTGGTAGGTTGGCAGGAACTGGAGCAAGAATGGGAGCTCACCCAGTCACCTGATGCTTAGGACAGACCTGCATAAGCCTTTACATAGAGCAATAGTTCTCATCCTTGGCAGATTTAAGATGTGTGCTGGGGAATTCTGGGAGTTGAATTCCTCATCTTAAAGCTGTGAAGATTGAGAAACACTGTCATAGAGAGAAATATTTAATTATGCAGACTTAATTAATGAGGAACTTATTAAGACCTGTATTTTCTTGCTGATATTAATCTGTAAGGTAGATGACTTCTGCAAAACAGAATTACAGATGGTGTAAAAATGTTGAACAATTATTACCCAAGACAAAGCTCAGAACCCTCGGCAGTTATACTGATTATATTTCTTTGGCTGCCATTTAAATTGAAAAGTGCTGTTTCTGACCTACAAAGCTGCTTCTTAGGACAAAGGCTGACAAACATGCTCAGGTACCAAAGGTGGGTTTCAGCAGCTTCTGACCAGTTCTGGAGAACCGGTAGCGGAAATTTTGAATAGTTCAGAGAACCGGTAAATACCACCTCTGACTGGCCCCACCCTCATCTATTCTCTGCCTCCTGAGTCCCAGCTGAACGGGAGGAAATGGGGATTTTGCAGTATCCTTCCCCTGCCATGCCCACCAAGCCACACCCATAGAACCGGTAGTAAAACATTTTGAAATCCACCACTGCTTTGCATGTTAGAAGCCACTGGGAAGGTCACAAATCATCATTCAACACAGAACCCTGGGATACTGCAATTGTCATAAATACATGGCCAAATTTTGATTGCATGACTGTAGGGATGCTGCAAAAGTTATAAGTGTGAGTAATTGCTGTAAGTCACTTTTTTCAGTGCTGTTGTAACTTTGAGCAGCACTTAATGAATGGTTGTAAATTAAGGACTACTTGTAACCTTCAACGTCTGATTATAGGATCAGAATGTGCTAATACAGACAACAAGTATGTCACAAGCTATATGCCAATATTAGGCATTATTTGTGTATTGATTGTATATGCAGAAAAATGAAACATTAAGAGTATGTTCGCCCTTTTCTGTAACTATGTAAATAACTAAATCCCACAATTTTAGGAATTTAAGGCTTATGGGGAAAAATCGGCACCAGCAAGATGAATGGACACATCAGAAAACTGTAGTGATCAGGTCATGAAAGCATCATGCTTTCTGTCTGCCATCATCATCTTTTAAACTCCCAACATCTTTTAAACTCCCAACATAGTGTGGACAGAAAGTGTCCACACCATAATATTAGGAGGACCAAAATATAGAATATTTCTGTGTCCATGTATTATTTTGTCCATGATTAAGAATATTAATGTAGGCAAGTATTATAGTTTCCCATAATCTAGGGCAGAAAAAATAATGATGTATCAAGTTTTATTTCAGAAGCATTATACCAAGAAAACATCCATGAACCAGTTTTAGTCCATTCACTTCAATCATTGCATTTATAATGCATATAGTAGTTCTTCATTCTTGCCACTCCATCATTCCAACTCTAACCCCTTGTCATTCTACTGGAAGTTGCCAGTATTCTTGTTTCAGCCTTTGAATAACTGCTGAGCAAAAAAAAAAAAAAAAAAAGAACAAAAATGCTACTGAAAACAGTAAAACAGCAAGCCCTGCACCAGCAATCACCAAACCCAGAAAGTATTTGCCACACATTCAACATTAAATGTGGTAAGAGGAAACCAGCCCGTCAACAAATACAATGGCTGGACATGGTAAAAGCTGTCACAAGCCAAAGCATAGAAAAACTCAAAGTAGTGCAAGGTTGGAAGGTATGGAGAGACTTGGCTCATAGAATTGTGAAGAATCGGACACGACCCAATGGATAACATCATCATCATCATTAAATGTCATTTAGTTTTAATCCTGTTTATTTTACATTACTTTTTACAGGTGCTATATTTTTATGATCTATCTTATATCTATTTTACTTGTTCAATGTTGAAGGTTGTATGTCTATAATTTGAAGGTGCTTCTGACACGAATAAAGAAACTTTACATAAAAACCAGCCCCTGCCTGGTTTCCAGATCCTGACTTGTAACTTGCACTGATTTCATTGATGGTGCCCAACGCCTGTTCTTCTCTAGGGGACTTTAAGAGAGCTGAGAACTAACGTACAAGGAGGGTCCCTCTTGAGCAGTTCCCCCACCCAGGACTGCTGGAGAGAACTGAAAAAAAGGGAAGGCTGGCACGGGCGATCTCTGTCCCGGCTTCCCGGCAGCATCCTTGGAGGATCCACCATCCAACCACCCATCCATCCTCTGTAGCGAGAAGGGAGAAGGGGCGGGCCAAGGCAGCGTTAGCGCTCTACGTCGTGTGTCCCCCCCCTCCCCGCGCCCGTCCCTCGACACCTACCATCATCTCCTTGGCAGCGGCCGCCACAGGGATGGGCTGAAGTCCTCGGCCTTGGCTCGGCGGCCAGGCTTCGCCTCGTTCCCTTCGGCTGCCGAGCCCCAGCGCGGGGGGCGAATGGTGCGGCCGGCGGTCGTAGTAGTGATAACAAGCGAGCCAAGCGAGCGCCCCGCCAGCAGCTCCCGCGGCCGCGATGCTCAGCCCACTCGGGGTCCCCTCGCGGCCGGAGCCGGCGGCCTTCAAGCCCCACAGTGGCCGGCGAGGGGCTGCCTCCGGGGGGAGACGACAACGGCGCCAGCCCAAGAGACTTCGCAGCGCCGCCATAGAGCCGGTTCCGCGGAGTGACAGGGCGAGCGAAGGTGCTGAGGCGGCAACAGCAGCCGCGGTGGAGAAACATCGCGAGAGCGCCACGAGCTGCCAAGCGCGAGACGAGGGACTCTGCTTCCAAACGCCACCTACCCCTCCCACCCGGGCTGTCCTCGTGTCCCTCCTTCCGTTTGGACGGTTGTCTGTCATCCCCTCAGGTTCCTTATCGGGGAGTTGCTGTTTGTGGCGGCTGCGGATTGCCCAGGGCTGCAGTGAAGTTCTCTGCCGGTTGGCATCGCGATTGCAGTTTGGATTGTATCTTTGGAAGCAATGATGGTTGTGGAGGCTTTCTACTAACACAACGCATTCCCAGTAATTTTGTCTTCCTTTGCTCTGCATATTCTGAACTAATAAGGACATAAGAATTAGTTGGCTGGTTCAGGCCCATCGAGTAATCTAGCACAGAATGGCCCAATTAAAGAGAGAACTGGCCTCTCTTCTCTTATTATAATTCTGTAATGCAATTGAATTCAGTCAATACAGTATTTCACTAAGAAAAAGTCTCAGCGCTGCCCCTATAGCAGGAGTGATCTTAGCAATTGAAGCTTGTCAACTAAGGTTTTAGCTTTTGAAATTCTCTCCTGGGCCTGCAGAAACATGATTTTTCCTTTGCTTTTGGCTGTGTACAAGCCAGAAAAAGAGGCAGTTTGGTGCAATGGTTAAGGCTTCAGGCTAGAAATCAGGAACTTAAGTTTCTAGTCCTGCCTTAGGAGCCAAGCCAACTAAGTGGCTTTGGCCCAGTTATTCTGTCTCAGAATAGAGGTTCTGACGAAGAAAACTGCAGGGAATTGTCCAAAGACTTCCCAGGAGTCAATAGTGTCTGAAAGTCCCTTCCCACCTTCCAAAAAAAGTAGAAATCAGAAGCTCCTAAAATAACTGTTGGGACATATTCTGCCACCAATTGCAAGTGTTGTTGAGAGTTATATAGTATTTTCCCTGAGTGGAGAAATTATATTTAGATGCAGTAGTGAAGAGCAACCAGAAGAAATTACTTGTGAATTTATCCAATTCATTTTAAACAGCCATCTCACAACTGTTTATCAATGAAGGGGCCCTGGTTGAATTACTTCTTTGGGGTCCTTTTCTAATCCATTTCTGACATGCAGACCAGGCTGCATTCTTTTACAGGCTGCTATATTTAAAAAGAAAAAAAATTATTTAGCAAATGTAGATTTATATAGTGAATCCTAACAATAAAAAGGAATATTATTATGACTATTATATCTTATCCCACATTTTTCTATATAATTCAAGATAGCAAACCTACCTAATTTTCCTGTCTGTCTATTTTCCACAACCACAAACCTGTGAAATGTGTTGGTCTGAGAGAGAGAAAAAGACTGATCCAAAGTCATCCAGATGGCTTTCATGCGTAAAGGAAGGACGTGCCTAGAACTCGGTTGTGTGTGTGTGTGCGTGTGTACATCCTTGTGAATTTTCCATATGTTTTTATTTTTTTATGTTTTATAATTGTATGAATTATAAAAATATCAAAAATTAACTTGAACATGAAATTTGCACTTTTGAATACATATGAAACAAGAAGTGAACTGTGATGGATCTTCCTTTCAAGTTGGATGTCTTTATAATGAAGTTAATTACTGTAGGACTTGCAAGTTAATTTTTTGTTTAATAGAAAGCAGATCTGCAATTACTTATGCATTAGTATTTCTTAAGACTGCCTAATTAATATTTTTGCTGAAGAATAAAGTTCATTTTAATCATATAGAATGCAGCTTAATTGAAGATACCATTGTTATCATTGTAGCTCAGAGGGTCCCAACTTTGGGGCACCAGGGACCGGTTCCATGAAGAAAGGTTTTTCTGCGGACTGGAGGGGGCGTGGTTTCATGTGCTGTCTGCATACCACAGATGGGTTGTTTGCACAGCCCAGATGCTGGAATGTTGCGGCCAGGTGTTGGTCCACAGACCGGGGACCCTGTTCTAGCTAACATCTAACATCTTTAGACTGAAATAAAGCAAAGCAAATGTATGAATTGTTTTCAGGGAAGTTTTGAGAACATAATATTAAAATATTTGTATAATATTAATATGGTTAAATATGTAGATATTATAAACATTGTATTAGCTTTGCTTTTAAAAAAAAAATAGGGACTATCTGGTGAACATGGATAAAAATACTGTAGGGAGTGGCAAACTATCCTGATTAGACAGATAGGTTATATTTGAATGAATAGGTCATAGATTCTGTAGGCTTGCTTGCTTGATGATGATCCCAATGGTTCTTAATGTAATTATTATGGATGTGTATGCTTTCTGTCTCATCACAGATGTACCTGTGGAAATGTTGTAGCTCTTGAGATCTTATGTTTTATATGGAAATATCCACAAATGTTTTCAGGAAAAATGTGATAACATGAATGTGTTGCATCCAAAGCAGATTAAAATATCTATTTGTGTTTAATTTCTTTCTAATTGTTGACATACTTAATAAGTATGGGGAATTAGATCTCACCAGAAGTTTGTCTTATTGTCCAACCTTCTTCCTATATGATTGGATGAACTCAGTAAGTAGAAACTAGAATGCCTTCTTCTTTAAAGCCACCAACTGATGTTAAGTGATTTTCAAAGAGCAGCTGTTTGAGGACTTGAAGCATTTTGCAGGTGTTGCTCTCTTGAAGCTGACTTTGCTAATTGAATGTATTTTTTCACTGGCAAAAAACTTCAAGGTGCAGGAAAAGAAGCATAGAATGGAAGAGCTTAAATAGCTATTTGCTGCAGGAGACACAGCTTCAGGGAGATAGAGGAGTTCCACTTGACTTTGGTTGGCCAAAAGTCTCTTGTAGAACATCAATTGTCCTGAACTGCGGGAACATTCCAAAAATAAGCTTTTTGTGTTTCTTTATTTTTTTTTATTTCAACTTATATCCCGCCCTTCTCCGGAGACTCAGGGTGGCTTACAATTTTGTAAGCACAAATCAATGTGCTTAGCCATAAGCATGCACATTAGAAAGCATGCATATTTTATTGCCTGCACATTAGAAATCCAGAAAGGCTTTTTATGGAACAAAGTCAGACTTTACAGAAGTACAGGAATTTCCATATATTGCTATTGAGTTAAAATATTGCAGGATCCAATATGGGTCAGTCACCAGGCCCAGAGGTTTAGTCAGCTGAGCTTTCGGACTCATGCTGGAGCCCATCTTCAGGGAACTTCTCTGTAGCAGAATGTGTGCTTTGAGCTATTCTGTGTGTGGTGGTATTTATATGGTGCCTGTTGTATGTGGTGCGTTTTTGATTGGGGTTAAAATACTGTAGAAGTTAAAATTTTGTCCAGTTAAAATAATGTGCAAAATATATTAGCTATCATTTTCTGCATGTTCATTTTTATAATCCTTTCTTTTTGAACTTATAAGACTAAAGAATTTTGATTTCGGCATAAATGTACACTGATGTTCTAGTTACATACATTTCTGTTTTTTTATTTTATTTTATTTATTTTTATTTTTATTCTTTGAGACTGCTATCATTGAAATACCAGCTTGATGTGATGTAATAACTCGTTTGTAAGCATGCTAATTGTTATTCTCAAATTAGGAACGCTTTCCCCTTATCTTTCTGAACTGAAGAATATCACCAAAGCATACAATCTTTGAGATTGTATAGTTCTTAGACAATATCAAGTTACTCCAGTGCTTATATGAGCATAATAATTAGTTGCATTGTGAGTTTTTTAAAAAATGGACAAGATTGTTTCACCTATATATTTGTTTAACACTACTGAAAATGTTCTAGGAAGTAAAAAGAAAGTGATTAGATTGCAGGATATACTTAAAAGTAAAATAATGTACTTTGAACAACACTCTTTGAATATATTTAACTTTCCATAATAGCAATACAGAAAGAAGAAAAAAAACTTTCAGTGTTATCTTTTCCTGTCACATGATTAGTGCAAACAGCTAGGTGAAAAAAGAACCTTATCATGTTTTTCCCGGTACTTGATAAAATAGCATAACTTGCTTCCGAGCTTCAACATGAAAGGGTAGCGCTTGAAAGAAGTCAGTTTGTTTTGTATTTCACTTTTGCTGTTATTCTAAGCATCTTGATATTTGATTAAAGGAAATTATGCTGAGCTTGCAATAAACGTAGCTGCCAATTGTGTTTTTCAGAGACTTCATCAATACTGGTTAAGTAGACTATGGTTTTCCAACTTTTTATTATCCAATGAGAAAGACTGATTTGCTAATCCCTAATATATGCCAAACATCTGATTCAAACTAAAAAAAGTGCACATTCTTTTGTGTGTAAGTCATATGGATTCATTTTTTTACACTGGCTTTCAATCTTCTTTCTACATATTTGGGAGTTCGACATGGCATTAGCAGTTTGATCTCAACATTAATTTGGTGGTAATCTTGATTACAGTTGAGAAGCTTCAGCTGGAACAGAGCAGCTGTTTTGTCAGCAGGCAACTATTATATTAGTGTGTTTGTGTTATGTATCTAGTTCATACTTTGATATATAAGCAAGATTGTCTATAAGATATTGCTCCCTTACCTTTACCCAACACAATCTCTCCATTTAACAAAAACATCCTTTAAGTAATACTATCAGTTTAGACACTGTGCCTATATTTAACCACATACCCTTATGTGGTGAAGAGGTTTATGAACCCAATAATGTTAGAAGCTGTATCATTGGGAAACTTTACTCCCAGAAGTATGGCTTAATAGATAAAGAAGGAGATCAAACTGTTTCATTGAAGGAGGATTTGACAACCTACTCCATATGAATACCATTAGTACTGTTTCCCCCAAAATAAGACATCCCCTGATAATAAGCCCAATTGGGCTTTTGGGCGCATGTGCTAAAATAAGCCTCCCCCTGAAAATAAGCCCTCCCCGAAAATATTTAAACACAGAGCTGGAAATCAGGTAAGACAGCAAGAGGAGCCCCATCTTGCTCCACGCATCCCAAAATAATAAGACCTCCCTGAAAATAAGGCCAAGTGCTTATTTCAGGGTTCAAAAAAATATAAGACAGGGTCTT